>JAYDZG010000036.1:12721736-12731737 GCA_034509265.1 Microcambeva bendego
CAATGGCCAGTCAGAGAAGTACATTGTCATGCGGGACTTTATTTAGTTTATCCAGGGGGCTGAGTTGTTACAGCTTTTCTAGTAGAACGTGTTGCTGTTCATTTAAGGAATGGCTGGTAAGTGCTAATTTACTTAAATGGTACTCAAATAATAAAATGTAATAACTTCACTGATTGTCTAATGATCTGCATATATTCTGCAGCGCTGTGTGTGTGTGCGCGCGCGCGCGTGTGAGCGCGTGAGAGAGTTATAATAGTTATTATAGATACATCGGTATCCACCCCTGTTTTAATAAATGGTCTATTTTGAAAGTGAACGATGTGTCAACGCTCATTGCTGCCAGAAGACGTAAAGTCTAAATAGTATTTTGAGAATGTAATTCTGGTTATGTCATAAACGAGGTACAACACATTGAAGCATTCTCTGTATCGGCCTATGTAGCACCTACTTGCAAAATTGACTGGTCAAACCAACCTTTTTTAAATCTAAGATCAGGTCAGGCACATTTCTTATTTGTGAAACGTTGACACCAGGATACACTGTAGGAACAGCCAACATCTAACCATAATCATGGACATGACAATGTGGTGACTGTTCTTCATCAGCTTCCTAGATATGGAACTGAATCCAACATGATTGCATTGTGCAATAACCATTTTAACCAGTAGCAACAGGATTAAAACACTCTTTGCGTGTTGATAATTTGATTAAGAACGACTGTAATTTTAAATCTACTCATGCTTGTTTGCACTGGACTTTAAATGGTCATCCGTGGATACGTGTAGGAGAGACAGCATCAGTGTGTATATTTCACTACAGCAGGGGGCACCAGGTAGACCCCAAGGATCATATCAGTCGGCCCTCAGGCCTGCTAAAAATAGCACAAAATAAAATAATAAAACTAAAATAATTTTAAATATGTTTATTAAACATGAATTGTACATAAGTTTAGGTAAACTCTAACCTAGTGAAAATTTGTCATTTTTTTATTTGAAATGTTGTAGAAGTGATCATTTGACAATTGCTGAGATTAATAGAAATAAAGTATTGAACACTGATATTATCTGTATCCCATCTTGCTAAGTCATTGTTGAAAATGATTGTGAGAAATTATGAAAGTTAGTGTCTTCACATATATAAATGAGTATCATTAATAATAATAAATAACTAAAGGCAAATTTGTTATTTCAGAGGAGTGTGTAAAAGTGGTAGCCCTTCATATGACACATCAAGTAGCTCTCAGTTTCAAAAAGGTTGGTGACCCCTGCACTACGGTGTTTCTGTGGTCTTTATACACTCAAACATGTAACTGTGAGCCACATCGTTGTGCTGAGAATAGAATCACCCAATGACATCTGGTCAGTGATAGTTATGTGGTGTCTTTGCATTGATTGATGATATAATATTCTGTAGTTGTAACTTTTTTTTAACGTCCAGTAGGAAGCAACAGTAAGTGAGTGATATAAATAAATGAACTCCATAGTACAAGTTTGAGATAAGTAACAGCTCAGTAATTATAAGATAGTATTGCATTTAAAAATGCAGTACTAGAAATACATTACTAAGAAACAGCAGCAGGTCATGTATTTTAACCTAATAACTGTTCCCTGGTGTTTTTATTATAAAGTTGCAGAACTCATAGCAAAATGCTTGCAAGCTCGAGACATGGCTTATTGTCCCTACAGCAAGTTTCCAGTTGGTGCCGCAATCTTGACATCAGGAGGTGCCATAATTACAGGTACAATATTAAATATTGCTGATATTTGTCTCTATCTGAATGGAGGCAAATACTTTTAGTGCTGGAAATCTTAGTTTAATAATTTGGTTATTTAAGGGAACGATGAAATGAAAGCTGCTGCTAATATGAATACTAAAGTAAAAGCAGGAGCAGAAAGTTTTTTTTATGTTCATAACAATAAATCTCAACACTAGCATTTCAAAACCATCATATATTAATAAATTATAGAATTAGAAAGCAACTTTTTATTTCATTCTTAAGATTCTTCAGAACCATTTAGTTTGACAATGTGCAATAACTTATACATTAAAGTCCTTGACATGCTCTCTGTGTTTGTGTGTACATTAGGTTGTAATGTGGAGAATGCTTCTTATGGTCTGACCGTATGTGCAGAAAGAACAGCCATCCAGAAGGCTATTGTTGAGGGCCATAGGAATTTCACTGCGATAGCTGTCACATGGTAAGCCACATGGTTTTCAACACTCATTTAAAATAATTAGAACTGTAATTATTGAACGTAAGGAAAAGTTGTGTCAGTTCATTTATTTTGCTGCATGAAAAAATGCTTGCTTTGCATTTTCTAAAAATAGACCGCCCATATGTGTACAATTTGGTGTATGTTTATTTATATATATAAATATATATATTTTATTAGTGACATACAAGACAGTTTCGTCGGCCCGTGTGGAGCCTGTCGTCAAGTGCTAATGGAGGTAGGATTGACTAGTTCATAATGTGTGGATTTGTTTTTGTAAAATTAATTAGACTTAAGTTGTTAATATTCTTAAATGAGCTCTGAAACTATTTGCACTCTTGGCAAAGACGGAAAAAAGGTTATTAAAATGCAGTGTTTAATTAGCTCAACTTCACATCTAAAACACAAGACAAGTCTGCCATTTCTATCAAATTTTTAATTAAAATCAGTGCTTTATTTGATTTGATCACACCTCTGCATTTAGTACTTAGTTCTACCTGCTTTCGGGCTGTGCTAAATATTTTCAAGGAAGACTGAAAAATACAACCAGATTCAGCCAGATGGTAGGAGTCACCATGGAAGTGGCCTAGAGATTGATTTCTCAATTGGGCTTTCCTTCCCTTTGACATGGTCAATTGTGTCTGTGGGCATGACTGGACCCATGGCAATTAAAACTGGGTTTTAGAGATGGTGGACTAGAATTTGGTTCCAAATAGCATTTAACAAACTTTAGACCAAGTTTATGTGAATGGTGGTTTTCCTTTGGTAGATCATTCAAGTAGTTTGGGACATATTTAATTTTGCTCTACCAAGTAATAATAACAGTAATAGCTTAGTGAGTAGTGCTGTGGATTTTATTTCTGGCTCTGCCATGCACTCACTGTTTAGCAATGCCCATTATTCTGCGGCTCTTGGCCCTTCAAAGAATGGAAATTTTAATAAATAATTTTTGTACTGTACATCTGTTTATCAAATAAGGGCCCTAGATTATCCAGTGTAATTAAAGTGATTAACTGATTTATGAAAGTCAACACACTAAGGGGGTTATGTCACCTCAAAAGTCCAAACTTAAAGCTTAATCTTTTTTTCATCACCTTTACCATAGTTGACATTTCTATATATGACTATTATACACTTTTATATAAATTAATACATTATTTGGTTTTTCTGTCCACTCAGTTTGGTATGGAATGGGATATTTACCTGACCAAGCCTGACGGGTCCTACAAAATGACGAGTCTTAGAGAACTGCTGCCTTTAGCTTTCAGCCCAGCTCATCTGGCAAAAAACTGACAATAAAATTATTTGACATTATGAAAATGTGTTTTAAAATGTCTATCGAAAAAAGAAAATGTACAATCTGTGGGTGTGTGTGCGTCTGAGCCCATGTGTAGGATCGAACAACTTGTCAATGTTTCTGGGTAATAGTATTTTATATAAACATTTTTAAATAGTTTTCTGAGATTTCAAAGTTGACTGATAACAAGCTAGGTAGTCCACATTTTCACATATAGCTTTTCAGGGGTTTAGAGAAAACCCCCAAAGAACTGAAAAAGTGCAGTACAGAGGACTGAGTGTATATAGGGTAGTTTGTAATGCCCCTGGGCCCCTGTTTGAAATTCTTCTCTGCGACACAGAGAAGACAAATTTCTGTGGCTGCTACCCAGTAAAAAACACTCACATATTGTTCTTTGTAGAGGCTAGAAAGAAAAAGGAGGGGTTATAAAATTGATAGAGAACAAGCAGAAAAAGACAACAAATTACGCTTATCTTAGTAATGTTTTGAAATACTGGAAGATAATGTGTTAATTTGAAAATTGTAAGAAAAATACCATTGTAAATGGATGAAACGGTAAAGCGGATAAATTAAGAGGTAAAAACACTGTGACATTGTTCTCTGAGAGCCTGAGAGAGGAGGGGGAGCAGTACAGCTTGAGAGAATTAATGGGAACAAGTTGGAAAGGGGAAAAGGGTTCAGGCTTTTTTGTTTCCTTGATTTATTACTGAACACAAATGAATATGCTGGGCACAATGGGAAATGAAAACTGGAGAGATATCAAATGGAGGACATGAAAAATAATAAAGACAGAGGTTGATGACACAGCAGTGTTCATTCAGGTGAGATAACATGGTGCAGGGTTTCGAGCAATAAGAGTAGCTAGGAGCAAGAGATAAGTAAAGGCTGTGAATGCTATTCAGGCTTAAGCAAACACAGGCCCCAGCTTTGTACACACTCATACTGCCACTACAGAAAAACCTTTTTAATGTTAATACATCTTAAACATTAAACAAAGTTGAGATGTGTACTAGTAAAATATGATTTATTTAATAAAACACACAGTAAACAATAATGGAGGACACATATTTGGTTTTGTAAATGATTGTTTATTGAGTCTTAATGACATTCTTTAAGAATAGTGTAGAGACTGATTTGTTTGTTAACTGTGCTAAATTTGGTAAAGGACCTTTTTGTTTCATGATATGTTGTGATTCACAAAGAGGTAAAAAAAGGTTTGTGTGAAAGATGGTGCTGATGAACCAATACCACCTAACTATTTATTTTCATATGGTTTAATATTACTGGAAATGGATATGCTACATATTAGGAAAATAAACCTTATTATTTGGACAGCTTAATCATCTTGGCCAACAAGTGCTTAACTATGTGGTTCTTTTTGTAGGACACAATGATAACACAGAGAACACTTTCTATAAGTGACCTTTAAACCATAATTAAACTATGTTGCTGGTGGTAAACCTCCTGAGCTCCTTGATGAGAGCCTGTGCCTCACCGTTTATGTGAAGATAATCCACTTTGATCTGAAAAGTAAGTCTACTGTCAGTGATTGTTCTTAATCAAGGAGGAAACCAGAACATCTGGAGGAAACATGCACCCTATTCTAACACGAAAATCTAATATCACTACTAATGTTACTGCTATTATAAGAAGGAGATAATTTGTATTTTGTAATTATAATATGCACTGACGAAACATATGTACAATATTTTTTATTGAATGGTGTAGGCAATACTCTTACTGAATTTAGATTATAGATTGTCTTCTGTGCATTACAGAGGAAAAGACACAGCCATACAGCAGCTGTGGGTTTTAACATAAACAATGGCATGAAACATAATGGCAGAGAAAATAGCCTTCTTAGAAGTCCAGCTCCAATCCAGTCCACTCCGGTTCCCTTATTTATTTTTTCAAGCCTTTTATCTAGGGTTTAGAGAGCCAGATCAGACGGCGGGTTATGGCGGGTCCACTCTAACCCCTGCTGAATGTCTCTGTAAATCCCTGTACCTCATACTGCGCCATGGGAAAATAAACCATGGTTCACAGGATCTTTCTCTTTTTTAGGAAAGCAGAGAGGAGTATTGGTTAAAAAATCCAAGGTTGCGGATGTTACATTACTAGTGAAATAGCAGACACTATGAAAAAAAGTTTTCTGCTGAAGGTAAATTGGTCCACGTAGTTACAAAAATCAACTAGTAAACTGTAGTATTGAAGTTCGTACTTGCTTATTGTGGAATGTTGTATCAATGTTTCAATCTTATTTAGTCTCTGTCTCAACTTTTTGGACCTTTACAGTGTGATTCTATCTTTTTCGCACACACAGACCTTTATCATTGAACATTATCAAGTTATTTACACTGTTAACTGAATCAGCAGGCAGAACAACTACTTTGACCTTTGGTCTTACTTCTGTAATATTTTTATGGCAGGGTTACATAACAACTGCTATTTCCAGTTAATATACTGATTACCATTCAAAAGTGATTTAGGATTCGTGTAGCTACATCAATTAAGACTTAAGGCTAAGAGATTTTCATTCATTTATTTTCATAAAATAATAAGATGTAATAAGGTTGTTCACCTTCACAATAAAAGCATTACCAAATTTGCGTCTACTCCTTATTTTAAAAGTTTGTGCATAATTATGTGAAAACATTATTTGAAGTACTTTTGTACTTCCATCAAAGATATTACTTTTTGGCTAGAAAAACATTCTCAAGGCTTATTGGCTGCAGCATTCTGTTCATGAAAAAAATATTCCTCTTCAGATCTGGAAGGTGGACTTGTTTTTGTGCAGCAGCATTTAAGCTTACTGTGAAACTCATTTTAAGCTGCTTTTGATTTATGCCACACCAGTTCCAGTCTTTGATTCAATTGGTAACAAGATTTCTCAGAAGAAAAAAAAAACCCTTTACCACTGTTCTGGAAAAGAAGAGCCTCAGACTTTCACATTCACAAAAAATTTGATCTCACAATTGAACTACAAAAATATTCCAATATTAAAATACAAAAGAGGGATTCAAATCAGATGTTTAGCTTGGTCATTCATGGACACCAATTTTTATTTATTTTTTAAACTCGTATTTTAATGTTAATGCTATTATTTAATTGTCACGAGTTTGATTGCAACACAGCATGGTTGTGTATGCTCTTCCCAGCATTTTAGAATAAACTGGGTTTTGGACACCTACTAAACTGCTCTCTGAATAGACATATGTTTTAAAAGCTCGTCTACACTGAATACTTGTTAAAATCTAGAACAATAAACTAATAATGTTTATCAAAATGGAATATGTCTTTCGTGACATATATATCCGAGCTGAGCAGTCCACAGGCTGAGGCGCTGTTCTGACGTCATTGTTGTGTAGCCAATAGTAGCGAAGGGGGCGGTAAGGAGCTTTATAAACTTCAGTCTGACTCACGCAGCATCTCGCAGTGCACTTCTACAGCAAACTCGTGGTCCACTGGACTTTTATACAGAGGTCATTTTTACAGGTAAGAATATCAGCAGTACTACTTTTCTGCTGTTATGTCAGAGAACTGGATGGGATCAGTAGCTGGGATGTCTATGCTCGACATACAATACAGACATTTTAAATATTATGTCTAATTATGTGGTGTGTCATAAAAGTATTGTTTGCTTGTAATTGTGTTTATTATTAAATTATTAAAACCTAAACTTGCTTTTTGCAAGGCAACGAGATCTTAAGAAGTGTGGTTAAAAAAAGAAAGAAAGAAGAAAGTTTAATTCTAAACCCTAAGTGTGGTCAATATTGGGTTGGTCAATGCTGAGAACTCAAGTACAATGTATTGAGTTCAAGTGAAATTAATTTTGTAGAATGAATTATACGTTTGAGTCGATTCATGTTTTCAAGGTTCTGAATCGAAGAATTGACTCTTTGTGATCGACTCTTTGTTCTGCACTTTGAATGTTTAGCGTACTATCAACTATATTTATTATACAAATCATGAACCTGCAAAACAACAAGTCATTTGCACAATGTATTGCACATCATGTATCTCCACCAGTGCTCTGTATTGCCAGATAAATAGGAAGTTTGTGTCAGGGATCATAAATCAATACATCTAAGCAAACCTGTGATAATGTAAATGAGTTAAGGCTATGTTCCATACTGCTCTTCAGGTACTCCATAGTATGTTAAACTAGTTCACAAACAATAATGGACCAGTGATTACAGTATTCTGATGCTTGGTATTGGTCTTCTTTAGTCTTGTACTTGTCTTGGTCAATTGTATTAATGTCCTAATGTGAATTAAATTGTTCAGGTGAACATAAGCCAAGAAATCATCACACATTTCAATTACCTTGTGTCTTCTATCTCGTGTCTGTAAGAATGAGTAAAGAAGCGGAAATGAAGGAGGTGGAGCTGAATGAACTGGAGCAGGAGAAGCAGTCCATGAGTGCAGATACAGAGAAGAATGGCTGTGTGAAGGTGAAAGTGCCAGAGGAAAGTGAAGTCAAATTCACTGGCCTCTCTAAAGAGGAGCTCATGAGAGTGGCTGGAACAACAGGGTAAACCAAGCACAAATAAATTCTCTTATTACCAGCCAACCTAACGATAGGCATACTTGTTTCACTAAGTGGACTAACATTACTGTAGCTCCAGTTAAGGCACTAAACACCATATGTGTGCAGCATGAAATAGATTATTGTATTGTGTATCTAGGTGCACTATCACATATTTAGCTTTTATGTCAAGTAATCTGGACATCTTATAAATCAGTGATCCCATGATCGGCATGTCAAAGGAGTGGTAATTCAACCAGTCACTTAGGTGACAGCCACTCATTAATATCTTATAAATTTGAGAATGTGGCTTGAGGGCTGTATTTCACATTCCACAAAATGTTTCAAACCAGTGATGCTCAAGCTAATTAAAAAAATCCTTCTGTCCTACATGGACTACAGATTCATACAGTACTGCAAATGTAACTTTTCAACAAATGTAAAACTTATTGCCTCTGAAACTGATTCTGTTGACAGATGGGTACGGACTCGGTGGATCTTGCTGGTTCTGTTCTGGTTGGGCTGGGTCGGCATGCTGGCTGGGGCAGTGATGATTATTGTTCAGGCTCCACGGTGTAAACCGATCCCCGAAATGCATTGGTGGAATGAGGGTCCCCTCTACCAGATATCTGATGTGAAGGAATTCTCTGGGGGCAAGGACTTTAAAGGTATTGGAATTACATTACATTATATAGTCAGGTAATTTCTATCGATATATCTATCTGTCTGTCTGTCTGTCTGTCTGTCTGTCTCTATCTATCTATCTGTCTATCTATCTGTCTATCTATCTATCCATCCATCCATCCATCCATCCATCCATCCATCCATCCATCCATCCATCCATCCATCTATCTATCTATCTATCTATCTATCTACTATAGTTCTAAAAGGAAATTACCTACCTACTTCAGAGTTGCACTGAGGCCTGTAGATAATATATGCTACATGTAATATATGCTACATTTAACATTTCCTGTAGTTCCTTTTATTCCACTTTTTTATTTTTGGGAAATGCAGTCTGGTAAATGTCCTTAGTCAGGGCTTCACAAAGCTATATCTGTTAGTGGTTGCTGATTGTCTTGTGACACTCATGCCAGAGATCACATGCTAAATGTGCACACTCATCACTAAGTAAATAATGCTTACTCAGATGTTTTCATGTTTTTCTGAGAACAACTTTATTGTGGAGTTAATGACAGATTAAGGAGTTCAGATGCATACAAACTTGCAAATACACTAAAAAATCTAATCTATGTATTTTAACCTTTATTCATATTTTATTGAATGTGATTAATTAGTGAAATATGTGCTAGTTGTTTGTCCACTAAGTCAACGTACCCAAACAGTCTGAGATTAAAAAAGTGTAATTTATTTTTCCTTATTTGACTCCAAACCTTAGATTGTACTAATTTAGCATTTGCTGTCTCTGCAGGAGTGGAGGACAAGCTGGACAGTATAAATCAACTGAAAGTAAAAGGGTTGATTCTGGGCCCAATACACACTGTTCAGAAAGATCAACAAAGTACACTGAATTTAAAGGATATTAACCCTGAAGTGGGCTCAGAGAAAGAACTGGATAGCCTGTTGGAAAGAGCACACAAGAAAGGTAAGGCTTTTTAAAGACGGTAGCTACCATCAATTGTTAAGAATCTTACTGAAGATTGGATGTCTCTTTTTAAATTCCTTTTGTCATTATTTATTGTGTATGCACATGTACGTATGTCCTCTCTCCTTGACAAATGTCAATGACGAATGCACCAATAGCTAGGTTGTCATGCTCAAATCTACCATTGGGTTTTAACCCTTGATCTAAGCCGTATTGGTATTTTGCCTCCTGAGTGCACCAATTTTTTTCACAAATGCGAAGAAAGTCACAAAGTGAAGTCTTTTGGCTAGATTCTAAGCCATCTCAAATCAATATAACATAGGCAAAGTCATTTCTGGATTAGTATTAAATCAAGTA
>JAYDZG010000036.1:12738028-12748162 GCA_034509265.1 Microcambeva bendego
CGATCTTAATATAAAAATAGTAAATAATTAGTTATTAATCTCTTAACAGCTTGAGGTGTAAATACTGTTGTTTATGAGGTCAAGCCTAAAGCATTAAGATTTGTGTGGTGTTTATTTAAATACTCAACTGATATTTAGAAAAAGCTGGTACTTGAACATCTTTTAAATATTTACTTTGATTGCGGTTAATTTAACATTTTTTGTAATTTTTTGTGTTTCATTTTTAAGTATTACTAAAAAGGCTATTTACTACTATAAAATATACTGTCTACTACTCTCAAATCCCATCGTTCTGAAGGTTTTAAAGCTTATGGGATATACCAGTTCACAAAATGACTGGTCTCAAGACAAGGACTCATCCTGAACTAGCTGTTCTAGTTGCAAGTTATATCACAATTACACATTTACTTAAATCTAGGGACACTTTAGATGAGTCTCTGCATGTTCTGACGACCTGGGAATATAGCAGAATATCTGAAGAAAACCATCATAGAAATAGGGAGAACATGACAAAACACACATTACAGAATTACTTACCAAAGCATATCATAGGTCAAAAAGCATCAGCTTTGAATAACTTTTTCCAACATGTTTTTTTAGTTTATTCTGGCATTAGTTTACATTTTAACTTACTGAAGTGCAAAAAGTTACATAAAACACTCGAACTGAATACAGTGGAACCTTGACGGATGAGTGTATTTGTGTCCACAAGATTATTCTTAAGCCAGAATGTTCTTATGGTTAATCTATTTTCCCTAACATATGTAAATACTGTATAATTATTTCGTGCCCACACCGTTTATTTCATATTGTCAATGCATCGCTTTCTCGTTGGGGTCATGTTGATGTTTAATCTTACAAATAAATAAATAAAGAAACTAGCAATCTGCCTTGCTGTCTTACTCCCTACCTAGTCAGCTATACCGTTATTATGCCATTCAAACCAATGGAACGAGGGGGAACAAAGTGCTGGCATGTTAAGTTGTTACTGACAAGCCCAAATTTGCAAACAGGTACACTTGAACACCTTCATACAAATAAAACATTCGTTGCCCCGCATTACTGTGTACGTTCACTAGTTCTTATACTTTGTGACACCATGTGTTGTGTTCGTGTCAGTTTGTAACCTGAAATGTCCGAAAGTTAAACTGTTTGTAATTCAATGGTCTACTGTACAAAGTTGATCTAAAACAATTATAATAAAATGCTCTATTTGCAAACATTTTACTAGTTAGAAAACACCACTGCTGACTAGTCATGTTATCCCTAGCTAACTTACTAGTGTAAAAAGTATTTTACTTTTATTTTTAGCCTGTTTAATATTTTTAGCCTGTTTAATCAATAATCTGTTGACACTTGATTTCTTATTCATTACATTTGATAGTAAATTACCAGCAATACATCCTCTAATGACACTTGGAGTTCATTAGGTGGCATTTTGGGGAATTAACAACTTCACAACGTTCTCTAATTTAAAATGTGAAATAACGCAATGGACGCAAACTATTTGGGTAATGTTCCAATAAAAATAAATTTAAAATATAAACTCTGCAAGACCCCTTTGGCATTGAGGCTTTGACAGATTACAGATTAAATGTTTTATTATTGTAAGCATTTCTACACAAATCCATTTTCTTCATATTAGAATCATAACAGTGTAATGTCATGAGAAATGTAATGAAATCAGATCATCACAATGGTCATGACCAGTGGTGATTTTTATTACATTACTGTACAGAAGCCACAAAACACTTGTGAGTTCCAGCTGTCAGAAGGGGATAGTGATGATTATATTTGAAGACATGACAGAGAATGTGACAGATTTCTGGTAAGAAGCGATGTTGCTGTCTTGTTATGACAATGTGTGGTTGCGGATCTGTGTGTATGAGATGGTAAAGTGTGTATATGTGCCTGTTATATGTGTGCGTTGTTTCACTGGGGATGGGTGTTTCACTTTGACTCGGGACAGCTATTGACGGCAGCATATAGGGTTTTTTTGGGGTGAGTTTAAGAAAAGGTCCTTTATAAAGACTAATCTAAAAGTCAAATCTTTTGTTTCCCTCTTTGTTCATACAAATTTTTCTAGGCGGCATTCCTCTGACACATACACACAAAAATTAATATCAGTGATATTATAAATTATCAGTTTTAATAAGAACTAGTTTAATCTAATTGTTTTTGGTTTTAGAATGAAGATGAAGAAAAATCTGTCTTTTTTATACCATAGTGAAAGAAAAAGATAGATAGATAGAGAGAGAGAGAGAGAGAGAGAGAGAACGCCTCCACTTGCCCTGACAATGTGAAACTGCTCTTGGAGCGATGCACAGTCATGCCCGACTCTCAGTTTTACTGGCTAAACCCATTGACATTCACATCTCTCCAGCTCACTTTTATTATCTTCACCTTTAATCTTCATCAAGAGACAAACTGCAAAAAAATCAATTGTCTTTATGTTAGCTCTGAGTGATACTTAAATTAGTCCTGCTGATATTGCCATATCTAACCCTATTCAAATCTGAATTTTCAGTTTAATAATTACACACTGTAAATAATTCATGATGTTTTACATAATTAGCCCTGTATTTGTATGACATTAAACTGCTAGAAATATTTTGATAAATATTAAGATAAATGTACTATAATTTGCAGTAAATTGTAATACTATCTCAATATACATCAAGCCCTAACATGTAAATGGCAAGTTGTTTTAATAATTTGAAATATTAATATTTATTTGCATAAATTTTGAATATTGGCAAACCTGGGTAAATCATTTTATTTATATTACTGGCTAATGCCTATGGTTAATGAAGTTCATTTATTTAAAAAAATAATAATTAAAATAATGATATAAAAAGATTTAATCAAATTCTCTGATTGGTTCAACTTTATTTAGAGATACTAAACAATACACTTATGGCCAAAAGTATTTGGACACCTTAACAGGAGCTTGTTGGGCAAAACTATTTGGACAGCTTAACATGAGCTTGTTGGGCATTCCATTAAAAAATATTTTAATGGCTAGGCATGGATGTTGGTCAAGAAAGCCTCAACTGATGTACCAGTTCCATTCAGAGCTGTACAGTGGAGCTGAGATCAGGGCCCTGTGCTGGCCACTGGAGTTTATTTAAATAAAGCTTTTCTTAGGGTCTTTAATCTTGTCTTCAAATATTAGGCTTTGTCAGGGACAGCCATGCTGAAGCAGGACCAACTTCCTCTAACTATTTTTATATAAATGGTTTGTTAGAGACGCAAACAAAATGACCCAACGTGTCCCAATATTTTTATCCATACAGTGAAGGATTCTGTGCAGCCTTAGCTTTACATGCTCTGTCATCGTTCAGTTCAGTTAATTGTCTTTAATCCCTTATCCTAATTAGGGTCACAAAGGGGTGCTGGAGCCCATCCCAGCTCTTTCAACGGGCACAAGGCACATGGTAACACCCTGGATGGGGCACAGGGAGAACATGCAAACTCCACAAAGAAAGGACCTAGATCGCCCCACCCGGGGCTACCCAGTAAGCCACCGTTTTATTTTTTGCTTATGTACCATACAATAAACAGCCTGGTAGTGCTAAGAAAGGAACAAATGTCTTATAACACTAGAGTCTGTACAGATGAGTGAGCTATTTTGCTTTCACCTAAGAATACTGAATAATATATTACATTTCCCAAATCTGTTTTTCAGTAGATCTTTAGTATATTGCAAATAGTAAAACTAACTACTTTACTGTTTTTGTTATGTTACAGTAAAGGGGGTGTTTTAACTCTGGTCAGTCGATTTAGTGCATTTAATGTATTACAATGCTACCCTTCTCACCAGACATATTTTTTCTTCCTAAGGAATTTTATATATAGTACAAACACAAATGCTGAACAGAGAGTACAAACAATCCTAGGTATAATTTAATGCCAGTCAGGTATCAAGTCAAAATAAACATTAATATAAAATGACAAAAATCCACTTTTGTCAGTATTTATCATACTTAGTATAGTTAGCATGTTAATACAATTAATTATTATTTTGGTTTGCTTTACTTATGACTATGTTTAACCCTTAACATCTGTAACATGACTTAATAGTGATAACACAATAAAATTTTAAATGTATTTATTGTTAGACCGGATACAAGCAATTTAAAGACCAAGACAACCAGTGACTAACCAGTTAAAATAACGTAGATGGTTATTCTACATACAATTTAGTGTCATCAACCAAGAATTCTTTATATTATAAATATGTATATATCTTTAAATATGAAAAAAAAATCAATAGATGCTGATCTTGTGTTTGTCACTATGGGTAAGAGTTTATCTGTAGCAAACTCTACCATCTAAAAATAAATCTGAAAGATTAATATACATTTGTGTGTCATATTATGTTCTATATGTGTATAAATGTTTGTGGCTTTTGGCAGTACTTAACATGAGGCTTAATGCTTTAGGACATGGGACTGTAGCAACTGTAAACACATTCTTTAATCTAAAATTTCATTTGGGTATGATGTCGATCTTTGCTTATGTCACATTTTTTCACGACTTTAGTTCTCTGGATTTATTATCTCTATCGTCCCTGCTAAATGGGCTACACCCATAGTGGCCAGGGTGGGTTGTAGCTTAATGGATTCAGGGAAATTTGAATACTTAATATTTATTTACTTTTTCAGTTAACCCAGTGCGCATAATGTATTCACGTTATACAATAAATTAAGTAATCAGGATCTTTAAAATCTGCATCAAAATCTTAACAAACCCTAAATGTTTTTACATGTCACTAGAGGTGGGGTACAGAAAGCAAAAAAATGACTATGCATGTATATAAAAACTATAACCTTCAGAAATCTGTAGAGTCGACTAACGCACTCACCAAGGCACATTTATACTGTACAAATATGTATTGGTTTTTATGTTAGGCTACATTAACTATATATTATTTACCACTTACACCATATAGGTTTACCTTGTGGGTAAACACTTATTAATAGTAGCTGACATACTTGTTTATCAGTGAAAAACACTCCCCCAGCACCATCACTAAAAAGATGCTTTTTATGGGTTGACTTTGACACAAACATGGCGATAACATGGTGTGCTTTACCATTACCATTCAGAAATTCCTATTTAAATTATTTATCAAAATATAAATTTGAATATATTTCAAATGGAAAAAAAAGATTACTCACAAAATTATTCTGATTCTTTTCTGCACCACTCCAAATTGGGGTCAGACACATCACTTTTTTGTATATTTACAACATTAATCAGACAGGCTCTTATCCAGAGAGACTTTGCTTTCCCTTATGAACAACAGTGTAACATATATTTGCAGAACCTCCATTAGAGCAAAAGATAAATCGAATTATTAGTAAGTTCAAGTTAGTTCTACTGAAGTGGTTAGTAAATAGGTGGTTTTTAATTGTCATTTGAAGACAACACGAAACTCTGCAAATGAGACACTTGGAACAGAAATGGGAAGTTCATTCCACCACCTGGGTGCTAGCATGTAGAATAGCTTTGAAGCCTGTCTTTCTTGAGTTTTGAGCAGGACAAGTTAGATCATCATGTCTTGAAGAATGTGTGAATGAACACAGAACACAGTTTAATAATAAAATGAAAGCAGCTAAAGTAAGCCAGTGAAGTGTATGTAGCAGCAGGATGATTGGGAAGCTGCATTTTGAATTTTCCGGGGATGACAGTGGACATGGGAGCACATGGCAGGTAGTTGGAGAAGACAATCCTTTGAGATCAGGAAATGTCTACCTATTTGAATAAATTAGACATAGTTTGCAAATGCAAACACCTGGATATATGGCCCATCCTTTAGAACATTGTCCAGACCTGAGTTTAAAAACCTTTCTGTGGATCTCCATGATCAAATTGGGATGAGATGTGGATCAGGGCAAAACAAACTCTGAAGTTTGGCACATTGAACATTGACCCTTCTAGAGCCAAGCCAGTTGGGCAGCCAGGAAAGAAAGGCACTGGTCAGAGAGCTAAAAAAGAGCTTTTGATATGGAAGAGATGGGAGAACTTCTCGGACAATCAACAATTTCTGGAGCAGAATAAAGAATGAAGAGTAGGTTTACCGTACAACACGACAATGACAATTATATTCCCCTTTTTTGTTAATAATCAAGAAATATTAAAAATATTAAAAATACATTAATTCCAATACATTAACATGCCAACCTAAATATTAGAGAAAAAATACTAAACTTGCTGACACTCAACAGTAAACAGTGTAATACAGTGCGTCCGGAAAGAATTCACAGAGCTTCACTTTTCCCACATTTTGTTGTTACAGCCTTATTCCAAAATGGATTACATTATTTTTTTTTATGTTATTTTACACACAATACCTCTTAATGACAAAATGAAAATATTTTTTTGAAAAGTTTCTTTTAAAAAAAACCCAGCACAACAGATGCATCCTGATCAGCCTTCATTTGTTTTGACAACTTGATTGGAGTCCACCTGTGGTAAATACAGTTGATTGGACAGGATTTGGAAAGGCACACACCCGTATATATAAGGTGTCATATTTTACGGTACATATCAGAGCACAAACCAAGCCATGAAGGCCAAGGAATCATCTGTAGACCTCTGAGACAGGATTGTATCGAGTTACAGATCTGGGGAAGGGTACAGAAATATTTCAGCAGCATTGAAGGTCCCAATGAGGACAGTGGCCGACATCATTCAGAAATAGAAGAAGTTTGGAACCACCAGGACTCTTCCTAGAGCTGGCAGCTCAGCCAGTCTGAGTGATCAGGGTAGAAGGGCCTTAGTCCGGAGGTTACCAAGAATCCAAGGCTCACTCTGACAAAGCTTCAGCATTGCTCTGTGGTGGAGAAACTTCTAGAAGGACAATGACCCTAATCACAAAGCCAAGATAACTAAGGAGAATGTTCTTGATTCTGTGAATTCTGTGAATGTTCTTGAGTGACCCAGACTTGAACCCGACTGAACTTCTCTGGAAAGATCTGAAAATTGCTGTGCACCAATGCTCCCCATCCAACCTGATGGAGCTTGAGAGTTTTTGCAAAGAAGAATGGGATAAATTGGCCAAAAATGTGCCAAGCTTGTAGCATCATCAAATTTGCAAAAAAAATACAGAGAATCCTTTTTTTCACACGCGGGAGTGAAGCAGTTTGTCTATTTTGTCTACTATCTGCAAACACTGAGATAAGGCCTACTTCTAAAAGAAAAAGAAGTATTTAAAAAAGTATTATCCCTGCACATTAAACTAACTGTGTGCTATGTACTAACATCCTATCTGAATTTATGCCAAAACAGTGTATTAAAGTGTACATAAAAGTATTACTGTTTTATATAAATAAGTAGTGTTGTTTTTTACATAATTTGCCATCCTAAACATTTCACTTATGCACAATGCATGTTATAATCCAAGATCATTATTTATTCATTTGTTGCACTCCGGTATTATTATTGTATGCCTTACATACAATGTTAACTGACCTAAACTAAATGCCAAAAATGGCCATAAAAGACATATGTAAAAATATTTATAACAAAACTTTAATGTAAGTGCATTTCTTGCATTTCTTATAGTTAATCCCCATATACTTACTGCTACAGTACAGACTACATCACTGAATATACCTAAAATATAACAAGATTCTTTGGTTTAATTGATTTCTATAGAAACATTATAATAAGCGTTTTCACAAACAAATAAACTGAAGTACATCTGTCTGGAATGTCTTTTTCTTTTAGTCTGAGAAAAAAAGTAACAGTAGAGGGATGAGGGCTTTGTCAAACCGAGAAATGTTTCTGTTGCGTAGCTCTGCTTAGTGTGATACGTGTTTTATTCTGTGTAGTTCTGTAGCCTGCAATGGGAGTTTTTTTCTGTTTGTTTCCAGGATCCCTGTGACGAGTCTTCAAAAGATCAGAAGAACCCAGAGAGACTGCCATACCATAAGCGCTAACCATTACCAACGCCTCCACAGTCTCTCTCCTTCTTCACATACGTATGTATACTCAAACACACTATGTGACAACTGTCAGATCACTTTCAAGCCTTGTCTCAAGAGGTAAGCCGTTATTAAATCTATTAAAACTTTCATATATTAAGTTTGACATAGCATTATAGCTTAGCGTTGACTGTCATTAACACTTAGCAAATCAAAGAGGATAAAAATGTACAGCTGTTATTATTTTCACAGTCTACCTAACAACATGAAATTACGGAGATGAATCTATTGAAAAAGTGAAACCTGTTACGAGAGATTATACACACTAAGAAAGTAAACACGTTTATTTCTTAATGAGATATGGATGATGATGTAATATAAAAAGCTAAAGGTTTGCGGCCTTGCATTTAACAAGCTTTCAATGTTGTCTCACATACACACCCAGTTTACTGAATATAAGTGTACCACCTTTTAATTGAAAATCAGGTAATCTTTTAATTTAGGTAATATTACCGACATTTTTGTAATACATTGATGTTAAATAATGTGCATCTTATAAAGTGCAACAATTTTAAATCTAACTGCATGTTAGACATAAAAAGGATACCTAAAACTTGTAAACAAAAAAGCCTTAGTACTGTCTTCAAAGTACTGTTATCAGCTGTTATCAGCAGCAACAGGTACCTGTACATGTATTAGTCAGCTATTTGTACACAGCAATAACAGGCCTTCGGTTTAAAAGTACAGGCCCAACTAATCACAACTGATCGTGAGCCATAGATTGAAAATTAAGTATACAAGTCTCTATAACAAACTGATTGGATGATTGAATAAGTACTTTGTAGAAAGGCAATTGATGCTGCTGCGGTTATTAATTTTGCTACATGTTTTGGATAGATCCACATTCATTGCTCATTTTATTAGTTATTATTTCTACTTCTTTACTTCTAATATTTGAGACATTAAGATATGCTGTATACAAATAAGCATGGAGTACTTTGTAGAGAAACGGTTTTAGTCTACACAGGCAATGCAATCTAATAAGTCTATTATTGTAGTTTGGGCACTTGTAGAAATCAGAGGGCAGCGGGTTCAAGCCTGTCATTGCCAGGTTGCCATTTTTGGGTATACTGTCACAATACTGCAAGTCGCTTTGGAAAAAGCATCTGTTTAAAGTTTGCTTACTAACTTTGAGAGTTAAAAAAACCAACAAAAAACGGGACATTTTATTTAAATGAATACATTTATTTTTATTTTGTTTTTTAACTCAGATGTGGATACTTTTGTACCAAAATTCCTCAACACTTTGTGTTTGAAAGGAAAGATGAATCATAATGCACAATTTAATTTTCTTTTGCTGTAATAACTGGTATTTAGCTTTGTATACATACCTTTATGTAAACTGGAGTAGCAACAATATATTTTTTATGTTTTATTTACAAAAGTCAGATGTGTTCTAAATCTTAATTAATTACAGTACATTTACTGTGCGGTGTCATTTAAAATGTGTCAGCAAGATGGTCAAATCAAATCAAATCAAGGTTTATTTGTCACATACATAGTCATACATGGTACAGCCGGCAGTGTAATGCTTTTATGACTGCTCAGCCTCGATAATAATAAACAAAATATACATTTATATCAAAATAGCAATGTAAGTTAATGAACAGAATTTTTAAAATGTAACATTACAAAATTTAAAAAAGAATTTAAAAACAGAAACGATATAGTGTCTATAAGTGTGAAGTGACAAACTTGTGCAGAAACCAGTATAAAACTGAGCATAGATTGTGCAACAAATGGTTATAAATAATCTATATACATATGCTAGTGGGTAGCACTGTTGCATCACAGCAAGAAGGTCCTGGGTTCCATCCCTGGGTGTGGCGGTTCGGGTCCTTTCTGTGTGGAGTTTGCATGTTCTCTTAGTGTCATTGTGGGTTTAGTCCGGGTGCTTTGGTTTCCTCCTACAGTCCAAAAACATGCAGCCAGGTTACTTTTTAATATAAACTTGTTAAAAGATTAACCTTGAGTAATGAATAACCGGGTGTCTGTCATAAATGTAATAAACACAATGAACACACACACACACCACTATATATAAAATACATTATATATATATAATTATTATATATATAATTTTCTCAGTTCATTTTACATACATACATACATACATACATACATAAACACATACACTTGT
>JAYDZG010000036.1:12752292-12765562 GCA_034509265.1 Microcambeva bendego
TAAAATACAGTAATAAATCAGTTTCTACTTAAAGTTCATTGTAGGAAGTGGTATCTCATTGTTCTCATGCAGTACATATATCTTATTATATCATACCAAAATAGGAAACTTCAGTACCTGTTAAGGTCTCTTCCAAAATAAATAAAGCCGGTAAGCTGACGTTGTTTTAATACTGTCAGTGAAAGTCATCACATAGTAACTGGTTTTAAGTTATGTTAACATTCACCGTTTTTATGGTCAGCATTAAGGAAGCATTTTACCTGTGAGAAAGTGGTGGTTAGTCTATTAATAAAACCACATGCTTTAATGAACTGTTTTCATGGTGGCTCAACATGCTAGAGTCAAACAGCAGTGCTTTTACGGTTAAAACCCGTCGTTAAAGTTGAGTAAAAAAGGAAAATATATTTACTGTATGAAAGCATTTGTGTTCTAATAATTTGAGTTAAAAAAATCACAATTTTAAGTAGTTTCCCTAGTAAAGCTAAGTTTTCAAGCTGAAATACTTATGTTACAACAAAAACTTTTTAGCATGAGAAAAACTTGTGCTTGGCTAAAAAAGCTTGTTATTTTAACTTTAAACTAAAATACTGAAATAAAGCTGGTGTGAGGGTAAATAAAACAGTTACTTATTCATCACGTCAATCTTAAGTCTGAGTCGGGTAAGGAATGCAAACATCCAAGCTGCTCCAGCTTACGTAGTCCATGTACTTATTTCTACTGAAATCTAAATCTTTGGGTAAAATTAATAAATCTCCAAGATAATCTGAATGATATTGTAAACCCTGTGTTTCTTCTCAACAGTGTGTTTTATACAATTTAAAGAAATAAAAACATTTGGACTGTTAGTGTTGGAAACGTGTGAAAAATAGTCAAAACCGCTCCGTCAATTTCCCCCTCCTCTGTTCAGTCTTTCACATATCTGACAGAAAACTAGACCAAAAACCTCCACATTCTTCCCTTCTTTTGCATCCTGTGCTATCAGTATGCAAACTGTTGTCTTCTCTAAAAAGATAAGTTTAACTGCAGTCTGAGAGTAATGTATGATAGAGAACCTTTGGTATCTATAAAAATATAAAAATCACCGTCAATCCATCCTCACAAACAATGCGTTTTCAAGATCCCCAGATCTTTGTTAAAAAAGTTACATATCGGCTTACACCTCCAGTCTCTCACCCACATGGTGTTATAGCTAAGACATAACTGTTACAGGTATTGTCTCACTGTACAAACCTCTGTATTAGCATTCGCCCACATTTCTTGGCCTACACGTCGTGACATCTGCATATCTTAATGTGTGTGAACTGATTGAACCTAATAACATAATTGTGTTATACTTCCTTGCCAGCTTTTAAGATGGAACAATGAAAACATTCAGACTTTGCTGCAATAAGGTTTTTCCTGTTATATGTTTTTTTTACATAATTTATATGTTATATGTATATATTTATATGTTATTTTACATAATTCCATAAGGATGTTTTAACACATTTCCAGCAGACGAATTGGTGATAGTTTAATCATGACAGGTCACAAAATGAGGATCCATCAAATGGTGAAATATTTCTTAATTGGTTCAAATAAATTGGATTCGGACTGACATATTCTTTTCATTCATGTTCTAAAAATTTAAAGCACAATTCTGTGTGTATGCTATTAAAAAGAGTTTCATTATTGCAGCAAAGCATTACAGTAAGATGTGAATTTAAAGTTGTCATGCCGATTGTGTTGTAGTAGAAATAATATGAATCCTTTCGGCTGCTCCCATTCGGGGTCGCCACTGCATATAGTGAGCCTCATTATTGATTGGACATAGTTTTTGCAGAAGATGCTCCCATTTACCCGGGCTTGTGACCAGCACTACTGTTTCAACCAGAACTGGCCAAATTCGAACTGGGGAGTTCAGATTCTCAACTCTAGGTGTGCAGTGTAAAATCCCACTATTCCACTCAGGCGGTACAATGTACAAAACGGGACAATACCTAAATATGTATTTAAATGTGTGTGCTCTATGTGCAACCTGGTAAGGAGAGTTATTTTTCTCGTATAAGTTTCAGTGGGGCCATCAGAGTTGTGGCACATGTTGTTATGGTTGTAAATTCCTCTACCTTTTCCAGGTACTACTTGCTCATAGTTGCCATGCATTTGTCACTGTAAAACAGACAGGTCAGCAAATTTTAAAGAATATAATGTAAATTAAATTACCTGAAGTCTGAAAGCTGGAGGATTGTCCAAATATAATCTAATATTGAGAATTGTTTTAAATTGTAAACTTTTTATAACTCACGAGGCCAGGTACAAAACAACACGACTATAACGACTATTTTCAATAGAAAATCTAATGCAATCCACTTGTTATAAGTAATTATATGTTCTCTCTCTCTCCCTCTGTGTGTATTGATTGAGTAGTGATACTACACCATCATTACTGCTAATTAATGTATTTATTTTGACAAATAGGAAAGCTGCAGCATTACAATAATATTGATTTAAAGTGTTTTTCTTGAGCACATTGCTCAAGCCAACGATCCTTTCAAGGCATCTGCCACTCAAAATATTTGTGTACAGCTGTACTGTATTCTAAAGGAACAGTATTCAGACATACTTTAAATGTTACATGTAAAAGAAATGAAACCTTATCAGTAAAAATATAGATTGATTATGTCTTATAAACATTTTGGCATGGAACAGTAACCCTTAAAACCTTAGCCTTAGTGTTGTGCTGCAATGTACAACAGCGGTGTCTGTTATTCATGCATGCAGGTTTTACTTTGAAATATAGACACATTAGGAAACAGGATGCACACGCTAAGGGAATTGCTTTGATTTGATTAGTGCCAGGATGAAAAAAAGAGTGGCGATGAGAAGGATGCAATAGACTAAAGTGGGAATAGTAAAAGAAGGAAGAGAGAAGTGGGGAGTCGCACAGGGGAATCACTGTGTGTAGGTGGATAGATGGTAAAGAGCGTAAAAGATAGTGAGTGGCTATGGAAACTAAACCTATGATGTGTGTTGCGGGTATGAGAAAGGGGCATGTATAGACCAAGATGGAGAGACAAAACAGGAGCGGAGGCGGGATGTACGGAGGTTTCCCTTGTCCACTTCCTGCACTTGTCGATTCGTGGTCAAGTTCCTGTCACATGATTTCAAAATACCACAGATCTCTGATATAAACACAACTTCTTTCTCACCCACATGAATACACTTCAACTGACATAAACACACAAACATGCTCACACTCTGACCGACCCACAAAAGAGTGTTGACAGGAAGCGTTGCCGCTCGCGTATCATATATACACTCACACACGCCTACGCTTTACCTGATGAAGCCTACAAGTCAACTGTATGCATTTCAGACTTAAGAAGAAGTGAGTCACTCACCACTAGATCTTCAAGATAAACTTTGCAAACAATTATTTTGGCAAAGTTTGTTCTTTTAACATGATCTAAGATTAGTTTTGTGGTCACTTGTAGATAGTGTTACACTAAGGATTATAAAAAAGATTCTCGTGGACTGCTTTCACCTTTTTAAAAACATGATTTGTCATAGAAAGTGTCTACTAGCTTATTTCCTGTCAATCAACCAAGAGCTGACTGAACCTTGAATGGAATGTCTTAAACGGTGTGTGTTCTTTGCTCACTTGTAACTACATTTCTTGCCGCATTAGGAGATAGTTATAAATAACCTGAGCGGGAAAGAAAGAATGAAGGATGAGGCAAGAGACAAGAGAGGGAGATCCGTGACTCTTTCCCCAGGATGTGGTTTTCTTTTCGGGGTTTTAAGGGTGAGCTTCTCTTTGTGACAGCTATAAGAGTTACTTTTGATCGGCAACACCTGCTTGCGTTTATATATTCACATGTGTTCCTGTCAATATGATTGTGGGTGTGGTTAACATGTTTATATGAAATGTGCATACATATTCAAAATGGGTAGGGGGGAAGAGAAAAGAGAGAGGTTTCACATGTAGAGGTCTTGTAGTTTCACTTCAATGCTAAAGAGTTTACGGAACGTCTTAATGTGTTGATGTCCTGCGAATAAAAACAATATTCGAAGCAGAAGGAAGCAAAAAGAAAAGGAAGGTAGGTACATTAATGAACATCACTAAGAAAACTAAGTAAAGAAAACAAAAGGAATACTAAGTTCATAGCTTTATAAATGGACTGAACCAACTCTCTTTAAATCGCAATTGCTTTCTCTTTTTTGTTGAGGGTAAACATTGCTATTTTATATTTAATAATTAAAATATCAAGTGTTAACAGGCATTTGAATCCGTGGACTAATTACTACCTTTTAACAGTGTTTTGTCCTACTTTGTTTCAGAGATGCCTTGATAGTCCTGTGACTACTAATTGCAAATAAAGAGTCCTAAAGAGCACATTAACCTCGCCACATCATGGCAGACCCTAGTTCCATCCATACTTCAGAGTCTTTTGCTGCCATGTACCATCTTCAGACGCAAAGCCAAAGGGCAAACTGCAGCATTTCCCAAAACAGTTCTATGAATAGACTAAACCAGTATGAGGAAAGCAGTAACCTTGTATGTGACTCTGCTGACAACTGTTCCACTGCTGGAACAAGTATGAATGGAGTTAATGTGCAGATCAGCTCAGGATACTGGGAAATGGAGTCTTTGGTCTTACCTTCACCAGGGGCACTGAACAGAATCAAAGCTTCCACTGAAGGATATGGGGGAGAGTGGAATTACAATTTACATCAGCAAAACACAGTGGAAAATTATGATCCCACTGATGGTAATCGGCAGAAGCTTGACTCTTTTTCTGATGCTTTTCATGGAAGAGGCAGCTCGAGGATCACCAATGGTGGGGAACAGACTGGATACAATGTACAGCCAAACAACTCTCCTTATTCTCATCCGTTTTCGTCCATGTCCTTACCTCTAGTTCTCAGTCCACCTCCTACACCACTTCCTCCTCCATCTCTCTCTCCTCCTAAACGGCCTTTACAATCACAGAACCAGACTCAGTCACAGTCACCTTCGGAAGGTTCCTTGCGGTTCTTTGCACCTCCTTCTTGTACCAGTTCCATTCATCCAGGGAGTTTCCCCCCTACCCACTGGCTCTATCTCCCCACAGATGGCAATGGGAACACAGATATTACACAGCAACTCTCTCAAGACACAAGTCTATCCCCAGTCTATCCAGAAGGTGTAGATATTAACCTAAGACATTTGAGTACTACAGCAACTGACACAGGTAACTAAGCTAACTCTGCTTCTTCGTGAACAAATCATTTTATGAAGAGGTTTTTCTTAGTTTCTACGGTTAACCATTACTCTTCTATCTCAAATGGTTCTGTAGATACTTCCTCATGTTCTCCTCTGACACATCCACCATCAATACCAAAGCTTGAACAAGAGCATGACCCTATTACCTCTGAACATCACATGACATGGTCTCAGGTGATTATTAATTTTCTGTTCTTCAAAATTTGATATGGTCAAAATTGAATGTTTGCAATTATATTGCTGTTAATTGTTAAGGTCAGCTTTGCTAAATATTGTTTTTTAGTGGCATTACCAAGCTTAGACCTCAAGGTACACAAGTGATGAGATAAAGTGTACATGACACTTATATAATATATTTTATAAATTTGATATTTGTTTACTGTTAGAGGAAACATTCATGTCCACTTACACAAATACATTTAACAAGAATAAAATGCTAGTGTTGGAAATTAAATTAAAAATACAAAGACCACATTATATGTCTGCTAGTTAAAGCTCTTATGTATATATTCAAATAAATTCTGATCTCCTTGTCACTCGACTTGGTGCCATCTCGTGTAAAAAATTTACAGTGTCTGCAGGGTGGGATAACCCGACTAAATGAAATGCTTTGGTAGATAGGCGTCTGTTCAGATTGCACAGTTGACAGTGCATCTCAAATGCAATTGGGGATTCCCCTGCAGCCAAATTGACTACACTAAATTGGGAGAAATGCATAAATAAAATTACAACAAAAGACATTTACAGTAAAGAAATACTTTTGAATATTATGTATGACAGCCACCTACTTTTTTTTTCAAAAGATCAGATAGTAGGTAAACAGTCTTGTGTAGCTTTTACTGCTTTCCTCATACTGGTATAGCTTTTAAATATGCTGTTCCACAGATTATGCAGACATCTCAACCTTTTTCCCCACTGCATCATTCCACCGCTAAGGCAGGGGAACTAGATGTTCATGAGGATACAAAACAGAATTCTGGTTTCCAGCAACCACGGTGCTTATCTTTGTCTAGCTCACAGGTATGTATAACAACTACTTCTTTCAATAAACTGACACAATATTTAAGTTTTATTGAACAATACAAAAATGTAGCACTTTGTCTTTTTTACTAGAATACCACCTCCACTGTCTACACTGGTGTGCCTTTCCATAGTGTACTCCAATCAGGAGTACTGGAGGAACATCTGGAGCAACAAAATCACCACTACACTCCCTCTCCTATGCTGAATCCCACCCGCAGTGGAACAGGACTTTTCTGCAACCTGTTGTCTCCGATGGACAGAGACATATGGTCAGAGGAAATAGGCCACAATGCTTGTCACAGGTAAGAAAACATATGTACAATGTCTCATGTGAATTTTGTTTAGTACATTGTAAATCGGCTCAGTTTTACCTTCGCCTTGTTGTTATTAAATTGATCAAAGCACTTACTTTTACTTACTTTAAAACTTATTTTTTTTCCCTACACACAAAGCAGGCATGTGAACATTGGGTCAGAGTTTCAGGCAAAGTTACCAGATATGCTTGAGAACGATGAGCTACACATGTGTACCGATGAACCTCTTTATGAAGAGTTGCTTTGGAAACCATGGGTTGAGTTGGAAGAAAGTGATATCTTATTAGAGCATGGTAAGTGCTTCCGTTCACCTTATGTATGTTTTGGGAGGTACAGAAATTCTAGAGGAATCCAGAGGAAACCCAATATTATTTCAAATAATTTAAGTTGTTACTATGCAGATTCTGACAATACGTGGGATCAGTGAGAAATCCTTGTCTTCGTAGGTCAGTATTCACTTTTTAATGTGAGTGACATTGCCTTGCATAAGAAACCATCATGTACTGTGCTCAAGGTAGCCAGATGGAATTGGGAGCACTTTGGAAAAACTTAATACAGTCTTCATTTACAGTATAACAAAATGTAAAATCTAAAGAGAAAGGGCTACATCAACTCTATGCAGAAAGCCACAATCTTCTCTTGGCCCAAGTTCATCCAAGAAGGGCTTATATAACATCTATTTATTTAGAATGTAAAACATACACAGTTCTGCAGTCTTACTGTAAAATGAGTGTTGCCAACCAGGAAAACTACTTAATGCTTGCAACACAAAAACACATGAAAAGGTTTATTATTATTATTATTATTATTATTATTATTATTATTATTATTATTATTATTATTATTATTATTATTATTATTATTATATTATTATTAGTATTAGTGTTATTGTTATTATTATTATAATTGTTATTCTACCTACACCATTTTGAAACATAACACAGGTAAAATAGTCACAGGTAAAATAATCACAGGTGAGGGCAAGGCCATTATCACAATTTATACGTCCCTCAATCTTTAAAACTCAACACACTTTTTGAATACATTTTTACCCCTAAACATGTTTCATGTTTAATTTTAAATTAACAATGAACATCCACTTTCTTCAGTGTTTTGCTTGGTCATAAAACATTTAAAAAATGTAATATTTGTAGTTTTTTTTTTTTTTAGCTCACAGAAATTCTCAAATTATAGCCACTCAATAAACTATAGTGGTAGTGTTCTGATGAGTTGTAATTAGGCCAAAGCTTGTTTCAAGATTTTTCACTTTTGTTTAGGTGTCTGCAATGTACAAACACTCTGTAGAGCTGGGATAAGCTCCAGCACCCCTACCCAAATTAGGATAAGTAGTTAAAAAATGAACTGAACAATGTACAAACACCACAGTAATTTATTGGTTAGCAAAGTAAACTATTCTTGTATAAAGTGGCATACTTTTTTGCAGTGTTAGCAGGGTTAACTTTTTAAACAAAAAGTTAGGTTCCAGTCAGTCTACTTACAGGTTTGCATGCAGGAAGCTATGATAGGAGTCATGAGGGATGGCTGATGGGATTTGAAGTCTTTGGGCAGCACCATTTGGGAATGGGCTATTATTTTGGTTGGGGTGTGGGGACTTAAATATCCTTCTATCCTTTTGAAGGGTGCCATTATATAATTGTGATCGGTTTATAATCTTAATTTAAACCTATTGGTGTCACAAGGTAAAGCTGTGGAGGTGAACTTGGAATGGTAGTGCTGTCATTTACAAGAACTTTAGTTCTAGAGAGAGTTTATTTAACAGTTTAGGCAGTATTTTAGTGTTGAAATATCTTAGTGTTTTTTTTGTGTAATATTTTGCACTTGACTTTGGATTTTGGAGGGAAAAATAACCACATTTGCTTAAAAAACTGTAAATAATAATAATAATAATAATAATAATAATAATAATAATAATAATAATATTGTTCCATTATTTCTTAGTTGAGAATCTTCTGGATCTCAGCACATCTGCTGCTTTACCTGGAAGTGCTGGTAATCTGGAGCTCGCCCTACACAGCCTGTCCTTATGCCAGGGCAACATTTTGGTATGAAGATTAATGTACATGTTTGGTTTCTGGAATTCAGTGATACAGCCAAATTATCGGTCACAAGCACATGTATTATTGACACAAGCGTAGATGTTTTAAGTGGGTGCCTCAAAGCACAACAGAAGTCTATCAGTATGTCTGATCACTATTCTCATAATTTACCTGATGCCACCAAATTGTTTATGGTCCACTTGCATTACCTCTAAGTGTGACATCATTTTTGGATTATACATCTTCACAATCAAGTGCAAAATCATATTTGTTGATTCTTGCTTTGTGGTGGAATGAGCTTCCATTGACTGTCCAAACTTCTTCAGAAACAACTAAAATCTCTTTACCAAAGCACTTAAGCTCATTTGTACTTACAAACACACACAGTTTTATTTTTGTGTTGTATTTGCATTCTGAACTAGTGTCTACTTATATTAGAGTAAGAAAATATTTACTATGGAAGCACTTCTGTAAGTCGCTCTGGATAAGAGTGTCTACTAAATGCTGAAAATATAAATCTATAAAGTGAACATTTTGATTTTTTGTAAACTCTTTACAACTGGTGTGTTTTATTACAGAATGCTTTGGAAATGATGCTTTTCTCTAGCTCAGCACCCTCAAGAAACTACCATTATGCTGGTACTTACCAACAAATCTTCCTTTTACTACAAATTGTTTAATATGTAGCTGTAAGTTCATGTATCTGATCAGTCATTTAAATAATTAAAAAAACATATATTAACAAATTTGTAGACAAAACTGAACATGTTTATACAGTGTTATCCATAAATTCCCATAAGTATCTGTAAACAACTTGCCAAATTAGACACATTATCTATAACACTGTGTCCTTTCTTCTATAACAGTTTCTTTCTGTTTTCAGGGTAGGGAATTGTTTTGTTTTTATTTGTTTGGCATAATGAAGTTACTTTCTCCAGCATCACTCAGTTTTCCATCTGGGTTGATGCAAGTTGGGGCCTTTATTTTTACAGTGAAACCCTCCTACAAACAGTTTCTATTTTCACAGGAAGTGACGTCTGGCAGTTAAGTGAACAAAAGCTGTTCCATAAGGCTTTTGCTATGCATGGCAAAGACTTCATTTTCATTCAAAAAATGGTAATTTGGCAAGAAACACCATTAATATTTAAAATTATAAGCACAATTATAAAATATATCTTATGCTTGGCTAAGGCATTCACATTCCAGAGTGTTTTGTGTATTATTCAGGTAAAAACAAAGAAGATGTCAGAATGTGTGGAATTCTACTATCACACCAAGTGGCGGCAAGAGAAACAGAGAAAACAAATGGAAAAAGAACAGCAGCAACATATGGATTCAGAAACTCTTACTAACCACGTAAAAAAGCATATCTTACAACTCATATATCCATACATTTTTATAAATATATTAAAATATGACAAATACATACATTTACAGGTTCTGATTCCTGCAACCAAAATAACAATGAACCCCATAAGTGTGGAAAGGTTGATCCATACACCCTCAATGGCACCAAGCTTCCCCTGCAAACAATGTGGAAAGTAAGTGGACTTTACATACTCTGTGGGGAATTACCAAAAATACCCTGCACAGCCACATGTGTGAACATCAATACCAATTAATTTTACTTTTATATTCGATTTACTGTGTCACCAATTATAAAAACATGTTTAGTGTTGAAATTATTAAGCATCAACTTTGCCCTTTCAAATGCTTTTAGACTGAATGAGCAACTATTCCAACAAACACACTTCAAAATAAAGGGGTAACTTAATAACATTTTAATAGTTATGATGATGTGTCCAACAAACCCATGATCAGGTATCCACATTATTGAGGCTGTACAGAAAATGTTTAGGAAGACAAAATAATTGTGGATTACCACACAAATAAATAGCATAATTTAGTAGATCTTTGTTGCCAGTGCTTCACAGGTAATGATAAGATTAAATGAATTCTCCAGGCATGTAAAGTTGACTTAAAATTTTAAATCGGTCCATCACACCCCCGACCCCATTCATCTTCAAAGAAGCAGTCCAGTATCATGCCCCCTTCTTTCTGGTACTTCACTGTGGTTGTTGTTGTTATTATACATACAAGTCATATTTTTCTGCTGAATAAGCACAGGGGAGTTTCACTCAAGCTATGCTTGTGACACAGTTTCTTGAATAGTTACAGTTAAAAATGGTATATGTATGTATGTCAATGCATTTGGCTTTGATTATAGGTCCAACAGTCATTCTATAATAAAAACAAAAAGATTGATTGGATGTAACATACATGTTAGTGTGCTAATATGTGTAGGGAAATCACTGGTTGTTAAAATAGTTTCTTCTAAAACTGCCGTTTCTTTGCTGTACAACCAGGATGTTCTACAAGATCAAAAGCAGAAATGCTCACATGAAAATTCATCGTCAGCACCAGGAAGACTGGAGGGAGCGAATCCATCCAAACAACCCCCTTAAACTGGCTCAGGCTCTTCAGAACCAGACCCGTACTCTGACACACCCAAACCAGTTTATTGCACAGAACTACCCCAATCAGATGTTAACCCAAAATCTGATCCAGAACCTGGTACAGTCTCACTCTCAGCTTGCAATCATCCAGAGCAACAAACCTCAAAGTTCTTGTTTTCATAATGCTATCAGCAACACAAGTTCCACACAGAACCCACAGACAGCTTCAAAAAACCCAAACCTACCACTCTATACTGGCTTTCAACAGACATGGGGGAGTATTCATGGTAGTTTGGAGCCTGGTCTGTATTATGACTAACATAAAAGAACAAATGGGTAGTCAGGATCATTTTTAATTACTGAAATTTAAATAAATATGTATTTTGTACATTTAAACAGTGCTTATTAAATGCATTTTTGATAAAACAGACCCTTTTGTGATTTGCTTTTGTTTGGAAGATAGATCATACAGTGTTAACTTTTTAGTGCTACTAATAGAGTGAATATGTCGGTCTACTGGGTACTAATGTTACTCATATAGCAATCAAATAACTAATATCCATTCAAATAAATATGCTGAATGATGTTCCAACTATACAAAATCAGGTGTAATACTCTGTGTTGTTCTAATCACGATATTCCTGACAAACTAAACAATACTTGGGACAGATTAAATAGATGAAATAACTTATTTCAAATCTATTTCCAACAACATATTGTACATAAATGACTGGGCATGGCTTCCTATTTTCTGCTGTGACATCAGAAATGCATATATGTACAGGGTTTTACACATGCACAATAAGGCATGCATAATAAAACCAAAGACAATGCAGACATGCCAAACAATGCCAAATAATTCTCAACAACAGCCTCAAAAGTAAATGTGCACGAGGTAAAATGGTGCAGACATGCTGAGTTTCCACAGACAGCAGAATACAGACACAATAGTTTTTTATTCACAAAAAATGAAGAAAAATAAAATGTTATAAAAAAAACAAGACATCAGGCTATTCATGCATGTTCAGCAAAATTCATGCAAGTCAATTTGTGCAAGTCAGAGAGGATGTAAAGACTTAACTGAAGTGATGTGCTGGTGGTATGGAGTGACAAAAATAAATGTTCCATGAACAACGAATGAACACTGATGGGTGATAACATTATGCAAAGCTAATCAGTGGAATATGTTTATGTATATTACCATTTATTTATTATATGTTATTTTTTTTGCGATTAAAGCCTTCCTTGAAATAAATACTTTACCAAAGGCTTGCAGACCCCTTGTTAAAAAGTGTTATAAAACATGGGTATTCATATGCCAGCTCTGTCTAAATGGGTGCACATTTTTACAGAAACCAGTTACTTTTGACTCTACGTTAGCTTGAAATAGCCTCCAACAAGTCACTAATAATTAAACATTAGTGAATCAATCAATAAATAAATAAATCAGGAGCCATGAACGGTCATGATTGACAATGTTGCAAAAGAAATACAGTACATCCGGAAAGTATTCACAGCCCTTCACTTTTCCAGTTTGTTACGTTAAAGCCTTATTCCAGCATTTCCCTCAAATTTCTACACACATCATACTCAAAAAGACTTTGGCTGTATTTGCTGCCAAAGGTGCTTCAACATATTGAGCAAATGCTGTGAAAACTTATGTACATGTGATTTTTGCTTTGTTTTAAATTGAATTTGCAAAAATTCCTTCACTTTGTCAGTATGGGGTAGTGTGTGGAATTTTGAGGGAAAAGTTGGACTGCATGTAATTCATTTTGTAATAACATAAAATGTGGAAAAAGTGAAGCGCTGTGAATTATATGAAAGTAAATTTCCAGCACTGATTTTTTTTGCATTGAAATGTTTATAAAAAAACAGTCTGAACAATGTACCCACATTGTTCACTCAAGTCAACTACCCTTGTCAAACTAGACGACAGGGCTTCCTATACGCTTTCATACAATTCAGACTAACTGGCTAGTTTTGAAATAATTGATCTGTTTTGCTAATTAACTGCTACAGTAAAGTGCTGAATTACTGGACAACAACTGGACAATGGTGTAGATTAATTTGCATCAAAGAATGTTTTGACGTCGTCACAAAATTTCCATGTATTTATGTTAAAAACAAGTTTTGTGCCATGCATATATATATGCATGGCACAATATATATATA
>JAYDZG010000036.1:12813756-12824172 GCA_034509265.1 Microcambeva bendego
AAGGGGTCATGGTTTCAAAACATGCAGTCAGTCGGCTTGTGATCACAAGGTTGCATGTTTGATTCCCAGAGCTAACAGGTCATGACTGACGTGCCCTTGAGCAAGGCACCCAACCCCTAACTGCTCCCCAGGCACATCTGCTCACTGCTGCCTGGTGTTCATTAGTGTGTATATGTGTGTTTTACTGTATGGATTGGGTTAAAATGTTGAAAACAAAATCCACTGCACAGTGGTGAAAGAGTCTTCTAAATTCTAAAAAAAAATCTAGCCTTTTTGGCCATACATCTTTTTTAACAAGCAAGCAATACTGTGCTTTGCTACCTTTGTTAATGTTTCATAATTTTGCATCATACAATTGTGATTTTTTTGTTCTGTACTGTGCAGGAGCTCGCAGAACATGAGAAAATTGAACACCAAGTCAAAATTACAGAAGAAGGTATCACATGAAACGTATCACATGAAATATTTTTTTGGAGTATATGGAATAATATGGAATGCATATTATTAGTAACACTGTCTTAATATCGTTAATGTAGATCTAGAGCAGGATGGGTTCTGTGAAAATCCATTTTTCCATGGAATAATTGCAGAAGTTCCTGAACAGCACAAGAGTAAAGATGGTGAGAAGCAAACTTTATTGGAAAGGTTTTTATGCTGGGTGTCTGTCTTGATGAAACACTATATATCTGATCCTGGCTCCCAGCCGACTAGCAATGCTGAGATTTGAACAGGGGAGTTCAGACAGATGTGTCTCATGGGCACCTCTAAATGCAGAATTCAATATTCAGAAAAATCATAAAAAATATTTTTGAGCTTTAATATGACATCTTTAATATGTTCATACATGTTTAGAAATCCTGTGTTAGTGGGAGTGATTGATTTTTGTCATGTAGCCAAGTAAAAGGCTCAGTGAGACTTTACAGTGACTGCAACCTGTGTATATCTGTTTCAGGTCATACTAAAATAGGTTATGCCCTATACTTCTATTCTTATAGCTCATGGAAGGGCCGGTCTGTGTACATGGAGGACTTGTATGTGATGCCAGAGTTTAGAGGTAAGTGTAAACTAGTAGGTTCCTAGAAGCCTTGACATTGTTATTTTTGGTCATTTAATGAAAACTTGCTCTATGTTCACTCAGGTAAAAGCATTGGCAAGGCACTTATGAGCAAAGTTGCACAGGTTAGTTGTTCTGAAGAAATTATAAAAGTTAATATAGAAATTATGTTTTAGTAATAAGCATTAGCTGTTCATTTATTGTGTTCAAATGATTGAATGTGGTTTATGTTCACAGTTGGGATTGGATGCAGGGTGCAGACAGATGAATTTTACTGTATCAAACCAGAACGAAGGTGCTCTTGATTTTTACAGGAGCCAGGGCAGCCAGGATTTGACCACTTATCTGGGCTATCATTACATGTGCACTCACAGTGACGCCTTCCAAAAAATGGCAAAGTGATGACAGTCTGACAGTAATATAATGAAGTCAGTCCAGCACAAAAGAACTTGGTATTGAAATAAAACCTGACTGGTAATGTGTGTAGGTCTGATGAGATAAACTCCTGAGATGCTGCTGTTCATCCACACACCCAGTCATCATCAAGTAAATATTGAATATGTTACATGTTGTTGATAATGCTGGCCTTTTTATGGGATTTTATGTATTTTGATTTTATGTATTATTTTAACTTTTATGGTTGCCATTCCTGGCAGGTTTGAACAAATAAAACAATTTAAAATTAAACTCGCATTCTACATATTTCATAAATAATCTATACAATCATTTTATACAAATTTCAATACAATATGTTATGTGGGGAGAAGGCGGACACTTAGATGGAGAATAGATTTATTTATAAAATAAATGTATTTATAAAAACTAAAAACAAGCCTAGTAGTGAAATAAATGTTTGTACTAACTTTAATATTTAATTTAAGTCAGTGGTAATGGCTGCATCGATTCAACCTTAGTATGTTTCGAACATTTCCTTATGTCTAAAATGGTACAATAAAAATTCTGTTCTTTGTTAGTTTCTCTGAAATATGTCCTATGTTTTCCATCAAGGCTTCATGTCTGATTTGAAATGGTAGTTTTCACACACAGTGTAAAGGTGCGTTGGCTGTTTTGTACCGCTAGATGGTGCTGAAGTAGGGGTATTCTATGTTTAATTGTAAGTATTGTAATGGTAACTTGTATATTTAAATGTACTGTAAAGGGTAACTAGCATTTTATATTCTGCTGTTCTGTCGTAGTGCCCAGGAGGTCTCTGGGTTTAAATGAACCAGTACGAAGATGTTCTGACATTTTGGCATTTTGACAAACACATAATTGTAACTATTGGTTCACTTGGAAATACAAACAGTAAGAAAGTATATTCAGTAAAACGCCTAGAAAAGTTACGTGGCTTAATGTACCCATACACCATTCACAGACTGAGCTTTGATTTTAAGCAATTTTAAACATGAACAAATACGTGCAGGTAAAACATGAACCATGTTTTTAGGAACAGTAGTCCAGCAGCATTAACCTCACAACCTACTACCACGATTTCACCTTACACTAAGTACAACCAAAAAAGAAGCGATTGACGAGAAAATAGATTCGACTGTTTGCGAATCGACTCGCTCGGTTCACCTACTACAGTTTCGGGAAAAGAATCGACTTGTTCTCGATTCGCCTGTCAGCATCAGACTGGAGGAGGAAGTGTGCGATGAAAATTTAGCACAGTGCACGTCTGTCAAATCACACGACCAGAGCGTGGTTTCTCTGCCAGATGCAGTTTTTGCAAACACGCTCATTTTCCACTTGACCAAGCTTTTTTTTAACCGGGAATCTGTTGCAGATGCGTAGAAACCGGTGCAGTGTAGCGAGCAGTGTGTGTTTACCCGCTGCAGAAATCCAGCGTGCTCTCTTCTCCTGCAGCAGCAGTGGGGATTCAGCAGAGCTGTGCCACTTGTTGCGCTCAGGACTTTCAAAAACTAAAAGAAAAGAGAAAATGTGCAGGCGGAACCCATCGGGAATGATTGAATGGATAGTTGCGGGATGGTAAAGGCGCAGCAGCAACATTAGGCGTGCGCGATCATGCATCGAATAGTACAGAGGAGACGAGCTGGGCCACTCCGCTCCGCCTGGTCTCTGCTGGGAGCCGTGGCATTGGCACTCACCGCGTCTAGTGCTGTCTTCACTGTCTGGACATGGAGACAGACCAGAGACCTGACCAGGTCCGTCCAAACCCTGCGCCACCGCTTGGATCAGGTAGATTGTCCACCCTGAAAAGCACTTGCGCAATATCTTTATCACTATGACTTTTCTCAAGTATGATGCACTTCCAATGCATTGTGTTCTTTCTATTAATCTAGGGTTCTATATTTGTAATGAATGATCTATCTTAGACACATTAAATAAATAATAATAAATAATTACGCTTAAAAGTTGCATGCAATTCTAAATTATCTGTTGACAGTTAAATTCTAGAGATATTTTTATTTTTGTTGTTATTTGTAAATACTGTGAAATCACTGACTGTTCAGATGTCTTCACCTGATATTCATGACGGAATTTTCAGTTACATCATGATGTCCTGCAGACTTTGGTACACCTGATTTAGTTATTGATGGTTAATAAGCAAAACACTGAAAATTTGAAACTTTCTGCAAGAAAGTAACCCAACCACAACTGATATTAAAATGATTCAAGAGGGATAGGTTAGCTATCATTTGGAAAGGCACACATTTGTGTCTGTAAGGGACCATAATCTATGTACATGCGACATGCAATTTAGTTCGAAGCAGGGTACAGAACAGACTTTAAATTTATTACACTTAACATATCAAACCTCCTGAGTTGGTCCATGGTCACTGATGTAAAAGTTATTCTAAAAAAGCTTCAAAAGCCACATGAACTTAACCTGTTCGCATGACTCCAAAAATCAGTGGCAAGACTGTGACAAGTTTGCACAACAGTTTGTAAAGGAGTCCACAAGGAAACATGAGTTTAAAATGCTTTCTGGAATGCTAAGTTACTTGTTGGATGGTACAGCTAGCGCTCTGATACACAAAATCAAATCTGACACAGTTTATCAATTGTTAAGTCGACTGAGTAAAGTATGTCACAGTATGAAAAAATCCTAAATGGAACTATTCCATATGTATTCATTTTTTGCAAATATTGGCCATAGCCAGTACAACCAGTTGGAATGTTCTGAAGAAGAAAGTCATCACTGGTGTTCAAAGTAACAGATGTCCAACAGGTAGACCAAGGAAAATAACAGCAGATTATAAGAGAAACACTGAATGTGTTGTAAAAAAAGACCCTAAATCAACTCTTAGTGACATCAGCAACAACCTCCAGAGGGCAGGAGTGAAGGTATCACAATCTACTGCTTGTAGAAGACTTCATGAACAAAAGTATAGAGGCTTCACCAGAAGATGTAAACCACTAATTAGCAAGAAGTACAGATACAAGCTTCAGAAATTCCCAGACAAAGATTTTTGGACTGATGAGACAAAATGAACCTTTACCAATGTGTTATCCCCAACAAAAGAGCTCAACTGTGAAACACAGTGGAGGTGATGTCATGGCTTGAGCCTGCATGGCTTCTTCTGATGTGCTCAATAATCTTCATTGATGATTTCACGCATGATAGCAGCAGTATAATGAATTCAGAAGTCTCACAAAAAAGACTGTTAAAATGTTTAGTGATGTCATACTTGATGCCGTTATTACGAGCAATGGGTTTGCGACTAAATCTATTTCAATTTGGGTGGCATGGTGGCTTAGTGGGTAACACTGTTGCCTCACAGCAAGTAGGTCCTCGGTTCGATCCCCGGGTGGGGCGATCGAGCGCCTTTCTGTGTGGAGTTTGGATGTTCTCTGCGTGGGTTTCCACCGGGTCCTCCGGTTTCCTCCCATAGTCCAAAGACATGCTACCAGGTTGATGGGATACACTAAATTGTCCTGTAGGTACCTGCGATGGACTGGCACCCCATCCAGGGTGTTACCTTGTGCTTTGCGCCTGTTGAAAGGCCGGGATAGGCTCCAGCGACCCTAATTAGGATAAGGGGTTAAAGACAATGAACTGAACTGAACTGAACTATTTCAATTGTATATGTTCAGATACTTTTGGAGGGGAGTGCAGATCAAAATTGTAATGAAAAAAAAAATCTTCCTAAAAGACATTTAGGAAGTATTTGTGTCTGAAGCTCATACAATTTATTATCAGAAAAATAAAATTAATTTAATTTTAGCAGACCTCTCAGATTACAATGATGACATTTTAAATAAATAGCTTCACTAGAATTGTTCAATCTGCTCTATGTTGTGAATAGTTGTATTGTTGCAGGATGGAAAAAGGGGAAACGTTACTGTGAAAAGGTACTTGCCCCTGATTTTTTGTGTGTGCAAATTTGTCACATTGCAATGTTTAAGATCTTCCAATTAATTTTAATTGAACACATCTGGGATAAGAGCATCTCAATGGGATTCAAACCAGGACACATCGAAAATGTATTTTCTTTCGACTATTTTGAGTACTTGCTTGTGAGCTTTGGGTCTTGCTTTAAATTTATTATCCACTGCTAGGTGGATCATTCTCCACTTTTTCTGATGTGTTCTTATTGAGAACCTTTTAAGTCAGAAGTGATTTGCCTTAGATATCACTGCTCCCTAGTGTTCATTAGTGTGTATGTGTGTTTCACTGCACGGATTGGGTTCAAATGCAGTGGACAAATTTAACTGCACAGTGATGAAAAGAGTATTCTAAATCCACATTTTCCATACTAAACAATTATTGATGGATGGAGTGAAGGCGATTTAGGGTAAAGTGTCTTGTTTACCGGCCCAACAATGCATCTATAGCATTGTTAATGCACTAACTTGACAGGCATTAATACACTTGATATAAGTTGTAAATATCTCCAAATACATTGAAATAATTTAAATGTCAGTAGAAACAACTGTATTCACTGCCGCATATGTAAGGTAGCAGAGCTAGCAGGTGGGTAGGCCTTCCACAGTGCATTCCAGTTGGTAATTGTGCTTCTGCCGGACTGTTCTCTCATGGTGCTGCAACCATGTCTGGTCTGCACTTTAAATGTCTTGGGCTTGGTGAATTTCATTTGGGCAAAGACACATGCTGCGCTCTTGATTATACAGACAAACATCTGTGGTAGCACTTCGGTAAAGCAAGTTTTATCGCATTCACTGAGAGGAACTGTGAGCTGTAAGCTTATTTAGCCTCTGCATTTGTGCCAAGCCATGTTTAGCACAATTTACTGGAACTGCTGGGCTGCTTGGCACACTGATGCGTAGTAGCCAGCTTATGGTTCATTTCAGCATCCATGTCTCCTATAGGAATGTATGTAATTATGGTTGAGATCTGGTGAATGCCATTTAAATGACACTAGATAACCGAGGGATCTGCAGTTGACTTCCACACATTGCAAACAAATAAAAGGGTGTAGTTCTTGTGAACTGAATGAGACCACAAAAATCCATTAGGATTATACATAAAATCTAAATGATTTTGTTTTATTTTATTTAAATTTGGGCAAATTATGTTATATGAATTTACAGAATCAGTATCTCGGTCAGAGTCTATCCTCGATCACTCTGAACAACAGGCTTAAAAACAGAATTAAGTAATTAGTCCAAATATTGGTGCATCTCCCTATTGGTCAGAATTCTTTTGACAATTTTTAATTAATTTACCATTAAGGTTGCAGTGAGTCTGTGGTGGATGAAAGGTGTTTTTTAAGCATGGTCTAAGACAGTACTGTGGACTTGACTGAAACCGGGGTCTATAGTTAGAGCTTCATGACAACCTAAGGTTTGGCTTTAAGAGTAAATTAATTACATAGATATAATGTAAGTGGTAACATCTGTTATGCATGTTATATTTCTAAAAAGGCTTTTTTATTATTAGAATAAATGGCATATGAAGTCCGTCTGTCAACGCCAGACAAAACACTAAAATGTGTCCGTGGTTGAATCTTCCATGGGGGTGATGTGAAAACTACATTAATCTACAGTATTATCTATTTACATCCCCCTTACTGGTGCCCTGACTTAAACCTTCAATAATTGAGGGGTAATTTTGGTTTTACTTAGACTCTTATCAAACATAGGAGAAGACAAAGTGCTATATTTACAATCCAAGTGGGAATAAAAAAAAGAACAAAATGGGTAAAACAAAAAAGGAATGAACTGTTTAAATGAAGGCTTAGAAAGCTGTAATATTTTCAAGATGATGTTTGAGCCTGAAGCTGACCGTAGCATTTTGTTTAATACACACACAACACACTTGCATGGATAGAAATGCTGATTCAGCAAGGATTTACACATGACTCTGACAGTTAGTATTAATGTATTCACCACAAATTAAACAAATTTATGCCCAAAAGTTGGGTTTGCTGACAAAGCTAGAATGCTGCTCTTAATTCTTTGCCCATTTCTTGTAAGTTCTCAGCAATAGATTTCCAAAGTGCAAGAAATGTGTAGCATTGTAATAAAATTTTGAACGAGGTGTGCTTAAGTGTGCCAAGTGCTGGGACGTTAAATCGTGGTGTAGAGTCGAGTCATGGTCTCTATTTGATTAGTTGTGTGGTTTAAGTGCTGGCTGCAAGAAACATTAATTAATAATAGCACAGTCCTTCTGCTTACTCCATAGAACCACACACTGTATATTTAGACTTTTTACTCTGTCATTCTTTCTGTTTTCTTCTCCTATCAGGTGAATTTGCAGCGCAAGGCTATTGTACAGCTTTTTTTGGAGAAGAGGGAGCTGGAGGGCCAGAGAATGAGGCGATTCAGGAGAGAAGGTAACTGTGACAAATAACCAAAAGGCACATCAAATTTAGTTGAATCTCAATACATTAAGATTTTTTTTCAATTCAATCTGATCATTTGTTGTAAAAGAATAAGATTTGGTGGGTTAATCATGTTGTTTACATTTATATGTTTGGCATTTAGATTACAGTTTACATTTAGTGTTAAGGCATTTGCTCAAAGGCTAAGAGCAGCAACCACTTAACCATGAAGCCGCAACCTTCTGATTACTACTCCAGTACCTGTTCTGTCTGTTCTGATATTATATCTGACTATATAAATTTAAAGTTAAATTTAGAGTTAAAGCCACTAAACATAATGTGGACACATTAATTCACTCCACTGCTGTTAAAGATCACATAACTTCTATACATAACTTTTGATACTACCAGTAGTATGCTTGTGACCAACTAGGAAAATGTGCCAAAACCTCAGACTCTGAGGCTACCCAAAAATGTATTCAGCCCATTTATTTACAGAGCTTCGGACAGCATGGTATCTTGAGTAAACTAATGGGGAGATGTTTCTAAAAGCTGCAACAGGAAGCAGGAGCCAGAATCCCAACTGACATTACAAATTGCAGGTTTGAGCTGGAGATTTAACCAGCAAAACCAACTGGCACGAGCGCCGCACAGGGCTTTTGGTTTGTGGGTCTTTCTAAATCAAGTGAGCTTTAAATAGCTTCAATTTGCAATTCAGTTTGATTATGCTTAAGAATGCTACTCAATTGCTGGCACAATAAAGTGAAAAGACTGGACTCAAACTATGCAAGCAAAGAGGGAGCATGATGTTTTGATGGAAAAACAACATGAATTCTGTAGTTGCCAGAATGATTGACCAAATAAACATTCATTTAAAACAGATGGCTGAATTGGGACCTCAGGATCTCAGCTGACACGTGACAGCTTTCTTATTTCAGAGAAAAAATGCTTACCCACAGTGAATTGTTAAAGTATGATTGTTCTTTCGCCTAAAAATAGTACTCCGTAGGGACAGTATAAGGCTGCAAGTTTAGCTAGTGTGCCAGCAAAAACACTGAAGCAAAGTGCTTCTCTGGACTTCCTTTGATGTTTACAGTTTGTGGTCTGAGATGTATCAAATTGTTTGGTGAACATTTTAAAGGACGGCTGAGAGTTCAGCTTGCACTTATAAACCCAGACGTGCAAGGAAAAACAGAAACCTCTGGAGCTTCTGTTAATTTATTGCCTTTAGTTGAATAGAAGCTCTCTCTCTCGTTTCACACATGAAAACTTTACAACCCCGTCAGGGTCACAAAAAGGCAAAGATCCTTTTCAGCAGTGTCTCTTCTTTTGTGCTTGAATTTTTCATTTTCTGACACTTCTTTATATAGCTGACAAACCATTTGTCCAGATGAAAATGTAAAAAATGATGTTTCATATCTTATGTGCTAGACTGAAAACACTGACTGAAAAACAGGAGGTGAAATATAAAAAAATGGAAAAATAAATATTTGACCGCTTGGACAGACAAACAGGGACTTTGCTGGTCAAGAATTAAGATCAATTTATAATGTTTGTATCTTCAAAGCTGTGAATATACTGTAGTTCACGCATACAGTGGATCCGGAAAGTTTTCACAGCGCTTCAGTTTTCGCACATTTTGTTGTGTTACAGCCTTATTCCAAAATGGATTACATTCATTTTTTCCCTCAAAACTCACAATACCCTATAATGACTAAGTTAAAACATTTTTGCAAATGTAGAAAAAACTACAATCTTGGCATCTCCATCAGGTTTGATGGGGAGCATTTTCAGCTCTTTCCAGAGATTTTCAATAGGGTTCAGGGCTAGGCTCTGGCTGGGTCACTCAAGGGCATTCACAGAGTTGTCCCAAAACCACTACTTTGTTATCTTGGCTGTGTGCTTAGGGTCTTTGTCCTGTTTGAAGATGAATCTTTGTCCCCGGTCTGAGGTTCAGATCGCTCTGGATCAGGTTTTCTTCAAGGATGTCTCTGTACATTGCTCCAATCATCTTTCCCTCAAACCTGACTAGTATTCCAGTTCCTGCTGTCTAAAAACAACCCCACAGCATGATGCTGCCACCATCATGCTTCACTGTAGGGATAGTACTGACCAGGGGGTGAGCGATGCCTGGTTACCTCCAGACTTGAGGTAACTTAATTAATTTTTGTTTCATCAGACCAGAGAATTTTGTTTCTCATGGTCTGAGAGTCCTTTAGGTGCATTTTAACAAACTCCAAGCAGGCCCTCTTTGCCTTTCATGGAGGAGTGGCTTCCGCCTGTCCACTTTACCACACAGGCCTGATTGGTGGAGTGCAGCATAAATGGTTGTCCTTCTGGAAGGTTCACCTCTCTCCACAGAGCAATGCAGCTCTATCAGAGTGACCCTTGGGTTCTTGGTCACCTACCTAACTAAGGCCCTTCTACCCCGATCAGTCAGATTGGCCCGGCTGCCAGCTCTAGGAAGAGTCCTGGTGGTTCCAAACTTCTTTCATTTATGTATGATGGAGGCCACTGTGCTCATTGGGACCTTCCATGCCGCAGAAGTGTTTCTGTAACCTTCCCCTTATTTTTTGTCATTATTGGGTGTGTGTAGAATTTTGAGGGGGAAAT
>JAYDZG010000036.1:12839119-12849262 GCA_034509265.1 Microcambeva bendego
AGTTAATAAAGCAATATGTTTAGTGTCATGTTGAGCTTATCAGCAGCCCAGTGCTTTAATCACTGAACTAACCTTATTGCCCTTTAAGAAAACTGATGATCGCATCTTTTCAAAGTGTGGTTGAGAAACACATAAAAAAGTTAAAAACGATGAAAGCTTATCAACTTCAAATCTGATTTAAAAGCATTTTATAACCCCAGACCTCCCAACATAAACAACCTCCTCATTTCTGAAGGGCAAAAAGACAAAGAACAAAATTCTGCTTTTTTTAAAGACACGACCTCGACTAAGGTCTTTAAAAGCTGTCTTGCACATACGAGCCAAAGAAAATAACCAATATCTCACATTCATATCTAAAGCTGCAATCTTTTTTATAGTGCTTTATCTCTCTCTCTCTCTCTCTCTTTCTCTCTCTCTGCAAATTTGATCCAAGGGAATCAAATACTCCATTTCACAGCCTGGCTGCACAGGTTTGCTCCTGCATAATTGCTTTCTCTCGTTCAGTAATCCAGAAAAATATTCACTTGGCAGACAGCCTTTGTGACCCCAACCTGTCTAAACAGCCACGTCGCTTACACAATTAATCACTCTTCCAGCGGCAGTTGCAACAAACCCAAACAGAGCATCAGTGTCGGCTCCTTAGTTCACACAGTGCACACATATAAAAACACACCTACACACCGTAGCAGCAAACTTTCATTCATGATTAATGTGCCGCAGATCTGAAACGAACAGAGTGTACCTCTGGACATATGCACGTCCACCGCCTGTGTGTCAGTGCTGAGAGTACTTCCACCACAGTTCTGTAATGTATAACAGTCCCGCCAGGAAGCTGAGCTGGCTCTGGTTGTACACTGGAACTGTCATTTTGGCCTGATCTAAGACCAGTCTGACCTAACGCCACTGCAAACTAATTCTAGGGCACGAAAATATCACAGGCTGTCCATCACTGGAATCTGAGCAGGCCACATAAATTCTGACCACATAAATTTGAGAAAATGTGTTTACTCCAGCACCGTTATATTTCCTGTGTCAATTCGAGACTATCCATTTCCAGACAACATCCATCACTGGAATATCACGCCACTCTGTTTTTCTGGTCATTGTCAAGGTCAGTCAGCTTGAATAAGATACTGGGTCATGAAGCCCAAAACATTCAGATTTGCATCTGCCATTAATGGATTGAAAGTTGTCTCTATGGACTGAAAGAACTCAATAGCCAGAGTTCTAGTTTTAGTTTTTTTCTAATAGAAGGCCCTTCAAAAAGGAGTGATAAACATTAAGCAGGTTTCAAAAAGACAGACTTCAAACCCAAGTAGGCTCAACAGAATCAAGACTATTTCAGAATTCAATTTGTGATTCCCTAAAGCCACTGCTCAGGATGGGAAGTGTTGGGGAAACATAATATACTTGCAATCCATCTGGAATTCCATAGTTTTGATGCTATAATATGTGTCAGTAGAGATCCAGGGAAACATTTCCACAGGAATTAGGGAGTAAAGCTCCTGGGTACTTGAGGACTTATTTGGCTTGCCAAGTAAAAGATGAATGTACCAAGGCTTCTATCAAAGTAGATGAAAGAAACGAGGGCAGAGAGGATGAAATAGAGGAGTGTTGAATGCTGTCTCTCTTGCACAGTCAGCCCAGGTTCAGATTTTTACAAGGTGGACGATTTCCTCTTTTGTCAGGCTCGGTTGCCTCCTTGTTAAATCGTTTATCTACTTCTCTCTACTCGTCTGTGTATTTACATTGCTGTCTGGTCATATTACTTTTGACGGCAGTATTTTTGTGCTTGAGCAGCCGGGGAGGTCGTGTGTACCTCAAGTGGCTCTTAGCTCCTCCTCCTTTTTCTTGCTTTCTTTGCTGAACTGCTTTTTCTCAGCCCCTCTTCTGTACCCCACTCCAAATTCCCTCTCCCTCTGCCAATTTATCAGGCTTGAGAACATATGGCCATTTTAGGTCTGAATATCTGCCCCTTTTTAAGATTTTTTTCTACCCCATCTTTCCTTCATCCTCGCCCGTGTGTGTCTTTGTCGGCCACAATTCTTTACTATGTGGTCTGTCCAATCAGGGTTTCTTGGGTCGACCATTGCGAGGTAGGTTCTCCACTGTATTGCTGAGGCGGTATTTGACGATGATGCTGTGCACGGTGGATTTTGGCATGCGCAGCTCCTGACCGATCGACCCTTCTGACCTGCCGTCCTTCCACAGGTCCACCACACGCTGTCGCTGTAGAACATCATGCTCCTTGGTCTTCAGGCCGAGAGGGGCTTCTGTGAAGGCACAAAGGTGGCAGACTGTAGACACTGGCGGGGCAGCGAGTGGGCTAGCAGCAGCAGCAAGATCACGCATGAGAAGATAATCAGCAGCCAAAAGAAAGGGATGAGACCTTTCCGTAACATTTAAAAAAGTATTACAGGAGTTATGGGATCTTCATATCCTCAAAATTTGAATTAAAATTTTCATTCTTAATCCAGTAATGCAATCCTGAGTGGTCAGTTTGTCCTTGGGAGATTGTGTATAAACCTTTCAAAAGGTTTATCTTGTCCTAAAGAAGACAAGTTTTATTCACTGGTGTGGTAAGGTCCACAGCTTTTCACAAATGTATGTGTAACTGCCATAGAAATTGAGAAACATTTTTTCCAGTGATGTGCCCTTGAGGCAAAATATGTTTGAATAGGGCAATGCTTGAAGGAATAATTTACTCAAATAATTTACAAAATAGTCGAATTTTAAGATGCCTGTATTAACTGAAACCATCAGTGAGTAGTGAGTACTGAGCTGTAGATACCAATAATTTCCCCAGTTTAGTTAAAACAGCTAGACTAACTGGCTTTAGCTGGCAGACACATCGCTATGTGCAAACATAATTTATAAAAATCATAGTTATCTTGGTATATTCTATTTAGCTACTATTGCAAACATCATCTATGTACATTTAGATTTTATGTAGATTTAGATTGGTTATTAGTCGTTACATTTTTGGATGAACAAGTGATATGACGTCATGGTCGACACAAGTGACTTTTAATCATATAATTTTTCAATAAAATCCTTTTTTTACCCCAAAGTAGATCGGACATGTATCTGTTTACCCATCCGAGACTGAAACCAAGTCAACAACTTAATTGACTGCAATGTCTCGACTTTATTCTATCACAGACTGAACAGAAGTGAACACTTTGTGCTCTTTAAGTATTATAGTTTTCCTAAGAATTAATTTACTGTTATCTATTTTAATTCTGTTTATTTAATCTAATTTTATTTCATCTGAGTTTCCTCCAGGCCACCCAAGAAGGATGAATCCCTGTTGAGTCTGGTTCCTCTCAATGTTTCTTCTTTTTCTTAACTACTTTTCCCCTCACTGTTCTGCTTTGATCATGGAATCTGTATTGTTTTGACACAATGTTTAGTATGTAATGCACAAAACAAATAACTTTGATTAAACTCATTATATTTAATGATGATATGCGAGGCACGGGGGCTAAGTGAGTAGCACGGACGCCTCACAGCAAGGTTCATGGTCTGGGTCCTTTCAGTGTGAAGTTCAAAAACATGCAATTTAGGTAAACTGGAGATTTACCCAAACTGTTCCAGCCTTTCCAAGCCCTTGGTCATTAATACGGAGTTGCTTACCCCTCTCTGTGGCTATTACAGCCTCCACTGTTCCACAAGATTCTACAAGTGTGTCTATATCTGACACTTTGACCTATTTAGTCAAACAAGCATGTGTGTGGTCAGGGACTAATGCAATCACTGATCCAACTAATCCCAAAGGTGTTTAACAGGGTTGAGGTCTGGTCTCTGTGCAAGCCACTGATGTTCCTCTTCATGCTCGAACGGATAATGACCTTCCTGTAACTGTTCCGACATGTGAAAGCAAATTGTTTAATTATAGCATTCATTTTCTACAGCTGTTAGCACTCGAATTCAAAAATACCTGAATTTCCAAATTTGGTAAAGAGGTATACACATAGTCTTGGTCATGCCAACACTAAAAAAACCCTACATTAAACATATAGATATATTGATAGATTAGTTTTCTTGGGAATAAAAAAATAACTAGGTTTTGTTTTAAAAACACCTAAAAAAAACAATTTTATAATTTGAAGAAGAACTAAAGTAGCAACACAGGGGTCTGCAATGGTTTAAACAAGGAGCAGGTTTGTGGGGGTTATATAATCTGTCATTTTTATTTTTCTACATCTGTCTTAATCCTTTCAGCTCTCTCCCCCACACTCTGCACCTCTTTCCTATTTCCATTCCATCTTTATTCGTGATTCTTTTTTTTGTTTAGTCTGGTGTGTTTTGCAACTCTATCCTCAGCTAAGTTTACACCGGGGTCACCACAGTCATCTCAACTTGGGAGCAGAGCACTGAAATGGGCCCCATGCATGGTGTATTTTAAGCCCCGTCAGGAGTCGGTATGTACGGCCCCAGTACAGAGCCCCATATGCCTTTATACCCAAATTGTTAAGAAACGCACACACTTTCTCTTGTGTTTCGTTTCCTTTTTTCCCCTCCTCTTAAAAATATCTCTGGCCAGAGGAGAAAAAAAATATTCTCCCGGCCGAGTGATTCCTGGCATGACCAGGGCAGTGGATCAGAGTAATGACATTTTCAGAAAAAGTTCTATTGCACAAAAAAGGCTAGTATGTCTCCCACAGATGCCTAGGCTGAACGATGATGGGTAAAGAAGCACACAATCAGAAATCCACAGAAACTTGTTTAACGTGAAAATATACATAAGTAGCATTTCAGAGGAAATATAAACAAAAAAACAATCACATGAATTTTGAGCATTCTCTGCACACATTTAGGTTGTTATAAAACTTTTAAAGCAATAAAAACAAGGTACTAGTATAGCCAGTGAGATTTTTGGACATCATGAAAAAATTCCTTTTCAAAAAGGTTTTTGAATTAAAAACACAATAGCTTCATTTTAAAGAACATCTTTGTTCAAATGTAGATCAGTTTAAGTAGTTGAATAATCTAATGTTATTAAGCTTTACTATAAATGACAGATGGATTAGATTTCATTACACTGTTTCTACTTTTGTACATTCATTTATTGTTCCATTTATAGTGCATTTGATGATTTAAATTAACTTAAAGTAGAGTACAGGCAAACATGGTACAACCCCAAATCAGAAAAAAAAATGATTTAGTGTTTCAGCTTTTATTTTGTCCCTTTCTTCCTGTAAACACATCAAGATGTCTACGGGGTCTTTGTTGGCACATTTGTTAATAGAGTGAGAAATATGTTGCAATCTTTATTTTTTTGTGACATTGAGAGATTGACATTTTTGTTGGTGTAAAGCCACCACTGTTGTTCGCTTTTGTTTCAATAAATTGTTCGAGATGAGGAAATCACCATTGCACGCTTCTACTTAAATGCCCTACGTTCATGATATCATATCACTGTGTTGTGAAATTGTCCATAAATTTAATCCGAAAGCCAAACTAACTTTTTTTAATAACAAATGAAATGAAGTTGAGCAGAGAAAACATGATTTTTTTGTCTGTAATTAAATCAAAGTCAAAGTAAATGTAAGAAAAAAAAGAATTCTTAATTTGAATGCCCATCATTTTCATGGGGTTGTGAGAGCCTCATGACAAGAGTGCCAAGTATAACAGTGCACTGTGGTATTAGAGAATGAACCAGAAGCAGAAGGTTTAACCAAGTAGTCCAATGTTGTGCCTAAAAAGCCTCAAAACAAACATAGTAAAAAAAAGGCTGAAAGAATGCACAAGGTGATAAAACTCAAGAAGTACACACATTAAAACAATGACAAAGCTGCAGTCCAAATCAAGACGTGAATTAAAACGGCATGCAAATGTGGGAAGACATACAGCACATTTCATGTGCTTACCAGGAAACACAAGTAAACCATTCAGAGAAGAAACCAATGGGTACTTGGGTGCAGTTCAGCCAGGTACTCAGTCCGCCAGCATGACAAGCCAGACAGGTTGTCAGGTCTTACCATCAATCAGGCATGCCATACAGAAAGCCAAGAATAGGACTACAAAAAAGCACACAAACACTGGACTCACGCCAAAGCCCCCGTTACATTTATACAGTACTGTCTCCCGGTGTATATTCACTGCAAGAACAACACTATCTGTCCAACTGCACATCGTCCCCCTGTCAGGCCCGTGCTATTTAATGTAGTTAGAAATTATAGCTCACATTTTACTTCATGCATTTCTGTTAATCAACCTTCAGCATTTAACTATTAGGATAGTGGGCTGAATGTTTTAGTTAATGAACATGTCTTAACCCAGAGGTGATAGTAATGTGTCTAAACTCTAATGTAACTGTGGTCTCAAATGTCACCATGTCAAGAGATACATTTAAGATGTTCAAAAAGCTTTTTTCCAATCAATTATATTCTCAAATTTCAATACAGATGTTCTAATAAGTACAATTTTAATCTAATCTTAATTTAGATTAATTTTAATTTAATCTGCTTATCCACACCTGGGTGGCACGATGGCTAAATGGGTAGCACTGTCACCTCACAGCAAGAAGGTCCTGGGTTCGATCCCTTTCTATGCAAAGTTTTCATGTTCTCCCCATGTCTGTGTAACTTTTCTCTGGGTGTTCCGGTTTCTTCCGGACTCCAAAAACATGCAGCCCGGTTAATTGGAGACAATGTGTCCCATAGATACCTAGCTACTAGGACACACAACCACGAACCAGGACATTGTAGTACCAGCCCAGATAAATAGGGAGGGTTGTGTCAGGAAGGGCATCTGGTGTAAACACTATGCCAAATCGATGCAGACAATGTCTATATCTACATAAACGGAGGGCGCATAAAATTACGGGCTAGGAGGTCTGGAGGTAATTATCTCCAAGTCACGATGTGGAGACACATCCTTCCCTGAGCTGAGTGGGTACTTCCCTTTATGTTATTTTATTAATTATTGTTTGTTTCTGTTCTTTCGACAGAGCCTTCACCGTGGATCCCAAGCCGCACTTGCTATCACACTGGACCTCGCCAGTTCAATCCCGGCATTTTACTTTGTTGTTTGTTTCTTTTGATTTTCATTATGAGTTGTTATTTGGTTCTATCATTTAATAAATTATGTATTATTTTGACAACTGATCTGCATCTTTTTCCCATATAACAAAAACATTGCTGTTCCAAATCTTTTCACCTTCCCACAAAAAAACAGGTCAAAATAATTTAAAGACATGGGTTTACCATCTTTGAGCTGAAAAAGGGAAATATGAACAGTCTAGGGATTCAGAGGGCGACAGTATAATATTCAACATAAAAACATCCACCTATTTGTGTTAGAGGTCTGAAACAATATGCTGTTCTTTTATGGTAAGCTTTAAGGAGCTCTCCTTGTATATTGGTTTGATGGAAAAAACACATAAATAAAGAAAACTAGGATTATTTTAGCTTTGATTCAAACTAAATGGAAAACAAATAACCATAAAACCACTAAAGTAATATTTGGACAGGATACATTTGTTGCTCATATCCTTGTTATGCAATATTCCTGCAGGATGCCAGTAATAATGCTGATTTTAACAGAATCTAAGAATCTGTATAGAAATACCATAGATGGTAGTGATGCAATGAGCACTATAGAGTCATGAGTAGTACTATTTGTAAAGCGGTCATTTCTAATTACAGATTTTACCAGTATGCTGTAAACAATTACTTTCTGTCAGCAAGTTTTAAAAGAAACAGATTTTCAGGTTGTGAGCCTTTTCTCCTAATTCATCTTTTTAGACTCCAAGAGAGACTGTTGCCTCACAGATTTACTTCGTTCCCAACTGACAAATCACTCAACCCAGCAAAGGCTTACAAATGCTTCAAAGTTAGTAGTTGTTTTTAACGACAGTTTTATAAAGGTCTTAGAAATTGATCCTGTAGTTGCTAAAATGAAAATTAGTGAGTGTGTAAGGTATTACTGTGCTTCTGTGTGTATACCACGACACTTCAACCATCAAATTCAACTCTGGGTAACCGCACATTTTCGGAACACACCACACTTCTAAAAGCACAAGTGTAGCAAAATACTGTACTTAATAAGATTCCTTCAAATGAGTCAAACCTTTCTCAGCTTACACTGAGCAATCCCACATCTGCTTAGTGTAATCCTGCTGAAAGATCACATACTAAATAAGTCAAGACTTTGCTGGCATGCTGTAACTCACCTCCACAAGACATGTCCTTGATGAAATTATTTACGCTAATAATCAATGGTTTTGTTAAGGGTGTAATTTAACAACCTCATTCTTAATGTCAAAGTTTAAAGCTCACAAGGAATTTACTAGAATATTTTTTGCACTCTTAATAATGTCATAAAATGTTTTTATTAATACATTTACTACCCTGCTTATATTCCAAGTAAACCTGGGAATGTGTCCAAATTTTACCCTGCTTTACCCTGAGATTAACTTTACAGTCATTCTGCAAAGCAAATTAACAAACTAAGCAACACACACACCTCTGCCCGGACCTCTTCCACTTCGGTAAAATGTATTCAATATACTTTTTTTGGTAAAGCCAATGTAGTACAGAGATGAGTTTACAAAATAGTATAAAGCTATAAATAATAACTAATAGTTATATTATTTGGTTTTTAATGTGTCCAAACGGTATGTACAGTGAGTCCCCAATTATTTATTTTCAAGCGCCACTTCAACGATCATCGGAAAGGCAAGGGCCAAATAGTTATTTTTGTTGTTGTTGTTGTTGTTGTTGTTGTTATTATTATTATTATTATTAATATTATTATTAATATTATTATTATGTAGACCTAACTACAGTTATCTGATCTTACTTACCATTTAGTTTGAGAAGTGGCGAAACAACAGACCTGAAGTCTTAGTATTTGTGTGAATACAATTTAATTTGTTGGTCCATGCTGAACTGTCTATTTTCATTATAAACTTTCATTTTTTAGCACTGGTGATATTGTACCGCCTACATGAGTCTGCACAGAGAGCTTGAAAGCATGTAGATATGGGATGTGTTCAAAAACATAGCAAGCTCTCTACATAGGCAGCATGTTACCATAGTAAGGAATTTTCTAATACAATGCGGCACTCCCACCGAAAGTCAACTCAGCAAATGATGCAAGGCAAGTTATTTTGAAATATAAATAAATGATCACAGATGTTTCATTTGTATAAAGTTGCACATTTGTATTTTTATTTACAATTGAACCATTTTCAGTACACAAAGGCAGCAGTTATTTGCAATGCGAGCACATTGTGACAGCACCTGACTCTCACAGGTTTTTGTTGTAGTACCAGTAAAGTGTCTACATCTTGACAGCGGCCATTGTGGGCCATATCCGGCCAACTGAGAAGAACTGGGCACTGGGACATGCAAATCCATTGCAAGACTTAAGCCACCCCCATCCCAAAATGGTGAATTTAGTCTGTGGCCAGCTGATATCACCACTGAAGGTATGAATTAAAACAGCAGCACTCACCTGATATGAATGATCCTGGTGGCATCTGGCTGTAGTTGGCTGCAGCCAGAGCCATGGCCGACGGCGCTGGAGTGAATTGGGGGCCGTAGTTCTGTGGAGTAGCATATGGTCCTGAAGGGATGGGCTAAAGAGAATTGAGACACAGTAATGATAAAATGGTTGGTAAGGGAAGTGTGTTAAAAGATGCATTTGTGTAACAAAGGAGGTATGTGTGAATTTACCGGTGGTGTGTGTGTCTCAGTGCCTTTGTTTGCCAGCCTGCTGAGGATGCTCCTCTCTGACATCTGTAGACGTGCTGCGATGGGTGGAACTCTGGAGAGGGTGGCAGGAAGCCGCGTCACGTCAGCCTTCATGTCACTGAGCAGCTCCTCTAGTTGATTTAGAACTGTAAGTAAAACATGTAAGCATCAAGAGCTTCATTGAGCATAGGTTGTTTAGGTTGATCTAGTTCTTTACAGTTAACGTTACCACAATGGCCTCATTCATGTCCTGATTCTGTTGAACTTCTTTCTTCTTCAGGCAGCTATTGTCACATGTTGCCACAGAGGATTGTTATCCACTATATATATTTGACATATTTTTTTATGCTGAATGCCCTTTCAGACACAACCCTCCTATTTAAACAGGCTATATATCCTAGTGGCTAGGTACCTACATGACAATTCAGTGTTTCCAATT
>JAYDZG010000036.1:12849830-12865395 GCA_034509265.1 Microcambeva bendego
GCAGCTATTGTCACAGGTTGCCACAGAGGATTGTTATCCACTATATATATTTGACATATTTTTTTATGCCGAATGCCCTTCCAGACACAACCCTCCTAATTAAACAGGCTATATATCCTAGTGGCTAGGTACCTACATGACAATTCAGTGTTTCCAATTAACCTGGCTGCATGATTTTGGACTGTCGGAGGAAAACGAAGCAACTGGAGGAAACCCATCGTTTTCAGCCAACTAAATTTTGCGCCACCATGATTCATCTGTATTTGCAAAGGTTCAGCCTTTGGTGGAATATTCTTTTATACCCAATCTTGATACTCTGATATGTTACTACTTTACATTTTTTGCTCTGTCTAAACTATTTAGAGTATGTTTCAGGCATCAAATTAAAAATCTTTCTACGAAACACTATTTAATTACTCAGCCCTTTTCTTTGCATTTTTGTCAGCTGAATGAATTCTCAAGGTAATTACACAATCTTGTTTATATTGTAATATTGAGATTTAGTATTCATCCAAAACCTATTAAACTTAATGCAAGCCACTCAAATAAACACATAATCCACTAAAAACATTTCTGCACCTGATAAACAAATCACAAAAAACCCACCAGAGTTTTCTTTTGTACTATAAGCAGCAATTGTAAAATGAATGAGACAAAATAATCTGCCCTTCTAAACTGCCCGAGAAAAACAAACTCTGGTTCACAGAGAAAATATTTGTATTTGAAAATACCCTCTGTGGATGTGAGTGTTCCCATATCTGACAGCTATTGTGAAATATGGACTGAATCCAGAAGCATTTTTTTCTTGCTTCCACGGTGAACAAGTGTCTTACAGCACAGCGATCTACAAACGATGACTGCTGGAATTGCCATGCTTACCGAAAGTTTCAGAATATGTTTAGGGTACATGTTGAAGCATGTTTATAAGAAAAACATTCAGATGTAAAAGTCTACAGATATTAAACACACATGTATGCTATTCTTACCCTTGTGTAGGACAGCATTAGCAGGCTTATTGCCTGCGAGCGACTCTTTGCTGAGGTGCTGGTGTGACTCTGCAAGGCACTCCACCTCTGCAAAGCGTGCATTCAGGGCCATGGCCGGGTGCGTAGGGTCCTGCGTCATGTTGAGATATGCTGCCCTGCGCAATTGTTCTTCAATCACCAATGCCTGCTCTAGCAACTAAAAGAGCAGATAAATAATACAGCATAAAAAAACAAAGTGACAATATATAAATAAGTAGAAACAATGCCAAAAGAATAATTGTACTTACTATTATTCATACTGATTTCCATACAAAAACGTACATTTTCAATATTCAATGATTTTTTTTTTAAACAATAGTTGTCATAACAGGCCAGCACTGTCAACTCACAGCAAGAAGGCCTTGGGTTCGATCCCCAGACAAGGCAGACTGGGTCAGGTTATTTGGAGACAGTGAATTGCCCTATTGGTGAATGGGTGTGTTTATGTGTCTGCCTTGTGACAGACTGGCACCCCATCCGGGGGGTTCTGTGTGCCTTGTGCATCAGCTGTGGGAATACTCAATGTCCTGGAAACACTTGCAATGCATAAATACATCACCAACTCCAATGCTACACAAATGAACTCACACCTCCATTTGTAACATACAACAAAAAAATAACTGGACTTTTAACTTCTTATTTATGGCTTTTTTACTATTTGCTTTCGTTACATTGCACAGAACACCATTTAACCTATAATGTGAATTACACATGCCAATCTTTATAGGTATACATGTGTGAAAGTGTGCATTAGAAAGAGTGTGTGTGTACGACTTTATTGTATTTTTGTGCACTGCTAGCATTTGTATGACCAAAGTCAAATTCCTTGTTTCTGAGAGCGTACTTGGCCAATAAAATCTAATTTTGATTTGCTTGAACGGCACTCAAACTGAACAAGTCCAGGTGTACAAATATCTTGGGTTCAGGAAAAGAAAGTGGCATTCGCAAAGGGACCGCCACATCGTATGCCTCATTCAATTGGTACTCATGGAAGAGGTGGAGTGTATCTATGAAGACCAAAACCTGCCTTTTCCGAACACTGATAATACCAATTCTTCTTTATGTCATTTTTAAATGAGGCCGAACAAATCTTAAGCTATTATGGGTTATTGGACCCCCCCCCAACCAAATGGAAGCTGGGGACCACATAATCAGACACCTAAGAGAACTATAGGGAATTTATTTGTGAAAATACATTTTTAGATGAGAGGTATAATGCTTAGCAGCCACTACTGGGTGCCAAAGCTTTGTTGAAGTTATTGAAATAGCATTGGAGATATAGGCTGTACTTTTTGTGCCAAAAAAAAAAAGAATTCTGGAGATGCACAATGTTTAAAAACACCACAAATACAATTTTAATCCATCAATAATAAGACAAGCTGTTTATCAATGTACACTGTTGCCACTGTGTAAAAGTGGTAGCCATGTAAAGATAATTTTGGTTTCATTAAGATAATTTTACTCTGAGTTTTAAACAAGTTGGACAGTGCAGCAGAGTAGAGTTCAATGCAAGAAGGTTTATTTTTGTATGACAAAGCCAAAAGTTCAGTATTTAACCCAGCTGAGACTCTGAGTCATAACCTATTTGTGTAAAATTTCTCACCACTGCCGTGCAGATTACTAAACACAGCAAACTAATGCTATCAAAGAAGAAACTAGAAGTTCCAAGATTCAAATGTTTACCAACTTTGTCACATGTGGACTGTAAATGAATAATCAATGCATTCATGTGAGAAGAATACAACAGCAATGAATATGACACAAAGGTGGGGTTGTGGCCAGGAATATGTACTATGACCTCTGTATCTTTGCTATTAACTTTGGCAAATGCTGATCAATTTTCACAATTCTTTCACTGTTGCAGTGCCAGATCACGGTGAATAATTCAGTCTGATGATTGGATAGGTCTACTTTCCCTAGCTATTTGACATGTTGACCGATGTGTCTGAGGTTTGTCCTCTTGGCTGAGCAAAAGTTCTTATACTTGAACTATTAAAGTCGCTTATCGGTTGACAGCTTCATTTATGTATTTTGGTAAGTTTTCTTGGTAACAGATGACAAATGGTTGAAGTGGTAACCAATAATTGAAATAAGTAAAATGATCTTGTCATGTCCAACAGTTAACTATCGATTCACTTTTGACAGCAATATCTGTAAAGTTGTAGAGATTCATTTCTTCTTACAGTGTACGTGAGCTGTGAGGAGAAATATTAACTGAAATGGAACTGAAATATATTCTTTTAAATGAGACATATGAGAAAAGTTATGCAGCATACAAATACCCTGATTAAAGAACTTGGGCTATTTTATTTCAAATGATTTACCAGATAGGAAAAGAGAGAGAGGACAGAAAGAATGAGGATGTGGAGAAAAGGATATGAAACATATAATGGAGCAAAACAACAGTGAAAGAAAACGGGAGGTGGTGTTGCCTAACAATTCAAGTCAGCACAATGTGTGTATGTCTGTCATCGCCCTTAAACATGAGGAAAGAGGAAAAGCCACAAATAAATCACAAACAACTACTGTTAGATTATATTGTGTCCAGGATTAGGGGGAGCATGAGTATAGCATGAGTACAAATGTTTAGATATAAAGAGCTAATTCATTATTATGCCACTTCTCAAATTCCAGAGATATTATTACTAACTATTGTCCAGCTGGCAAAGCTTCCTGTAAACAAACTTAAAAATACAGTCTTACCATGAAAATAAACCACAGTTAGTTTTGGGAGTGGCGTTGAGTTTAAAAGATGTTGAGCTTTAAGGTATTTTTCCCATAGGGGTGTATGAGAAACCTGTTACTGCATTCCATAATATATTTCAGGCTTATCTAAAATAATGCAAAATTAAAGATTTTGAGTTATGAGGACATTCTGTTAAAAGTACCACTGTTGTGTTTCTAAGCAGCAAAGTATCTTGATTTATGCTTAATTCATTTGGCCCAGGTTTATTCTTTCTGGTCAGTTGTAAGATGCCAGTGAGACACATCTTGAAAGAAATGGACGAAGCCAGCACCATGACTTGAATGCTACAAAGTTGAATTTAATTTTGAGTGTCACCTGAATTGATGAGGATGTCGCCATGATTTGTTTACATTTTTGTAATTATTATTGGCTAGTAATAACAAAGTTTAAATTAATTCTGCGGTCTTCTTGACACCGTTGCAGTGGTTTTTGGTGTGTCAGTCCTTGATTCCAAAGTTCCAAAGACCATGGCTATCAAAAAATAAATAATAAATTAGATTTCAACACATTGGCACATTAAGTGTTAACGTGAAGAGGACGTATAAGCTGGCAGGGCAGATACACATACCCACACACAGATTCACCTATGAGGCAATTCAGTGTCTCAAAATAACTTGATTGGATGTTTTTCGCTGGTGGGAAAAAACAGAGTTTCCAGAGGAAACCAAGGAGAACATGCAAACTCCAACTCAACAGACAGAAACGACACTGACTGCCCCACCTGAAGTGCAAACCCAGGACCTTCTTCCTGTGAAGCAACAACGAAATACAGCTACCAAATATTGAGTGTGTAAAAGTTGCTGTCAGATAATCAACAATTATTTACCTTTTGGGTTAAATAATTAGCAGCACATTTTAAATAATCATTTTATGCTGTAAATATGCTTTTTTATTTCCCCAATCAACTCTACACATGGACTTCAGTGTGTGTGTGTGTGTGTGTGTGTGTGTTTTGTCATATTCTGTTCCACACCCAGCCCCTTACCATGAATTGCCTGTCCACACTGTTTTCTTAGTACTCTGTGTCTGTATGAGTATAAATTCTTGATAATTCCTCCCTTGTCTTGAACTGTCTGAGTTACTACCATTAGATGTTCTGGAGTGCGCTCTTCATGGTTCCTAACTTGTTTTATTCCGAATGAGCATGTATCATTGGTCTCTATATTTACAGTTGCATAGCTTATATAAGGCTCAGTTTAGTGTTCCTTTTGTTGAGTATTTAGCAGTTAGTGCAGCTTAGCACAGGGATTACTCTGGTTTGCGGTAATCCTTGTACATCTTCTTTAACCTCAACAATTTGTCGATTCTTATTTTTTCACTTTCTTACACAGTTTCCACCACTGTGCCGTGGAATTTGTCCTCCACATTTTAACACAATCCATGCAGTGATCCTGGGGATGTCAACACTTGTTTTTGTATGTGGTTCCTTTCTACACCCTCTTTTACTGTCTACCATTAATTTATCGAATCTCCAGGATAGTGTATGTACAGATATTCACTCACTCTCACAGTTTGTCTTTTGTTCATGTCTGTAATTTTCTTTATCCTGTTCTCGTTTTGTGTTCTAGTTCCTTGTTTTATGGCCTGATTAATCTTTTCTGCTTTGTGATATTGACCTTGGCATTTTAGCACTGAGGATAATGAACTCTGATGTTATGCATAGGTGTCCTGCCTACCCTGTCCACTCATCATCACCATGGATTAAAAGTGCAAAATGTTGTGTGTAGTGTTGATAATACCAACACTCACCTTAAACCTCCTGGCCAAGAACTTGTTCTTCATCTCCAGAAAGTTGCCCTTGTTAGCCTGTGACTTAAACGGCTCATTGACTATTGCAAATTGAGGGTCATTTTGAATATCCTGCCATCTAGCATAGCCATGACTGTGAGATTGCAAATTAAGGTTCAAATTGGATTTTGGAAAACAACTGCTTAACGACACAAACACATGCATTGCTTGTGAACATACAGTGTTTGCTAAAGAAACTCTTTAACATTTAAATACTAAAATGTGTCACTAAAATTGTAAATGTGACATTAATGAATGTATACAATATACAGCCTTTATTATTTATACCCTAAAACCAGCTATTTCCAAGGATACAGTACAATACCAGCCAGCAGCCAAAAATCATGCCGCCGGTGCCAAATCTCATTCATCTTGCCGGACGAGATCGCTGCTCTCTCCTCATTTTGCCAAAGAGTGTGCAGCTCTGCAGAAGAAAACAGATATACAGAACAAGGTGAACTGAGCGGTTTATCAGCAGTGTTTCTACACTGCACATCAGCCAAATCACTGTGGGTGTTCCAGACTTGAGATTATCACTGGTAATCTTGATTGGCCACACAATTAGAGCTGCCAGACTTCTGATTGCGTAAATAGTCAACATGGGTACAGAGCAATTGTTATTTTACTTCCCATTTTTAGTCTAGTCATAACATAGTAAAATGTCAAAATACTAAAAAAGTAGATGCTTTCAAATTTGTAACAACATTTTAGGAAGTAAGACATCTCTGGTTTATCGAGAATTTACCCCGGGCCAAACCGAGGTCCTTGTTTTTGTTACAGGTACGGTGACAGTGGTATAATACTGGTAAGAGGAATACAAGGTTCCACCTGAGTTGAAAGATTTATCACTGAAATGTGTTGAAAACAACTTGTTAAGCAAAACAACAGATGAATCGATTCATTAGCACAGAAAATGCAGAAGAAGATTCACCTACTCATAATAGGATGAGATGGTACAATTTGACAAGTGTAAAGGAACTCCAGTGGCCTACACAGTGCCCTGTTCTCAATCCCAATTAAAACCACTAGGATGAACTGGAACAATTCGATGAGCCATGAGTCCTCATCCTACATCAGTGCCCAAAGTGGTAGTCACAAAATGACAAGCTGCTAAGGGCGCCTGCATGACCCAAGCCAACAAAACTTATCCCTCCGAATTTGTAGATGCACTTATTAAAATTGAAACCTTGCTGAGTGGCCAGGCGAGACAACGTTTCCCACCAATGGCTACAAATTGATCAGCTGATTATAAATTGCCACCTAGTGCAAATACTAGTGAAACGGGATCTTATCGCTGTCTAGACAGACATAACCTCGAATAACCTCACCTATAAGGCAATGACTTATTATAATGCTAACTAGTGGACAGCGGCCTAGATAGACAGCAAGGAAGCAAGGCAGCTCACTATGTTTTCGAATACACCTAATGTACAATCAGTTTGCTCAGAACTCCGCCACAACGTGTATTAAGACAGACGCAGGGTTTGAATAAAACTGCGACAACATCAGGGTGACTGGTATGAAGGGCCAGTACAGAAACCACCCAGTGTTAATCTTATCTAACAGAGTGATGGCTTTTAACAGTCTGAGTGCTCAGAGGATTTGGATGGCCGTAACACAGAGTCGCGTGTCAGAGAAAATATTTACAGAACAGAGAATGGTCTTATCTATTAAAGTTCTACTCATGTACACAACAGACAGCCCAGCCCGTGAAACATGGCAAGCTTTGGTGTTAACAAGGTTTCTACTCCTGCAGTAGCTTCAGAAATATTATGATGCACTAGTTAAAAAAGATTGGGAATAAGGAGAGTCTGAGACTAAAGAAAAAGGATTAGAACCTGTAATAATGTCATAATATTAAAAAAAACGAATTTCTTTACCTGTGAACCCTCCATCTGCAATGTTGAACATGAAACGTGGACGCTCGGCTGGCCTGCCATTCCCCTTGACCATCTCCTCCTTTTGTCCTTTGATCTCTTTTCCTGTATCCTTTTCTACCTTTCCCTCCTCTAGAACCAGAAAGCAATTTGAAATGTTTTTATGTTAATGCTTACCGGTAAATATAAAAATTAGGTATGTTATGAACAGATTCAATGTGCACATTAGCAAAGAATGGGATGGATTTAGCTTGTTCTTTTTATTAGAAAACATATTAAGATACAGTGGATCCTAGACTTAGTAACGGTTTAACACATGTTTATTTTGGGTTACAATTTCTTTTTCTCAACTTAACGTATGAACATGAGTGTGAAAACCTAATTCACTTTCTGCATATGCAGCATTATGGGTCAAAGAACAGAGTTTTTAACATAAACACAATTTTATTGATGTTTAGTTTGTACAAAGGGATACGAGTGTATTTATTTGCAAGTTCGGGCCCATCAGTGACAATGAACATCTTCGGTCCATGAGCTGAGATGTTATCGGACATGCTAGGGCATTGTGTCACCTCATCTTATTGATTTGAATGGCAAGATGCTAACTGTGTTAGCGTAGTAAGCGTTTGAATGGTCTGCCTTATAAGGCGATGTGAAAGCTCCTGATGTAGGCAGTAAGGCAGCAAGGCAGCTCACTAGCTTTCCTAGTAGAGAAAGTGGTGGTGAAAAAAAGCAAGAAATGTATGTTGGTGTACTGAAATGTAATCTGTGTGTATGTGTTTATGTACAGTAATACAGTAATTATACTGTATTTTGTTTTTTATTGTTATTTATTATTATATATTATGGATGTATTTATAACAAAAAAGAGCATTCAAGACAATAGAAAGGTTAGGATAAGTGGCAGTTTGGCATTGTATTTACATTACAAATTTAATTGATCTTGAAGGACTGTTCTTAAGTCAAATTGTTTGTTAATCAAGGGTGTCTGTGTTTTGATGTTGTCAGAGCAGGAGTCCCTCGTCAGGGCCCCCAGCACATCAACTCATGTCTATGCTAATGCCCGGACAGCCTCAAGATTTTTGTTGGATTAATGTTCTTCAGTGTCAGCTTGACTGACTTAGCTGGATGCAGCGTTCAGCTTGGTTGAATTGGCTTAACGTGTTATTTTATGTATTATGTAAAGGTATTTATGTAAAGGTATTTAGAGAGACAACTCTGCAAAAACAAGCCAATCTGAATATATTAGTATTTCACATTACTAGTATAAACTAATAAAAAGTTTTTAAAAAAATCTCTCAGCAATTACCATTTTAAACTCTCTTACCATTTTTAACATCCACCACTTGGCCGTCTGACTTTTCTTTCTTTTCTGTTAATTCTGTAGGCTTCTTGGTTTTCTCCATTTCTTCCTCGACTTTGTCTCCCGTTTCTTCCCTTTCACTCTGCACTACTTTTTCTGCATCTTCAAGATAAAAGAAATTGTTTACCTTTGCTGTGACACTTTAGGCCACCTCTCTTGGGCAGGTTGAAGTCAGCAGGAAAACATCCCCCCCTGACTTCCAGCCTGCTGATTAGTCACAGGACGCTCTATTTAAGAGTTAACCAGGGACTCGGACTCTGGAAGCCATTTTCCCTGTTCTGGTTGTTTTTCTGATCGTGTCTAGTTCTCTGTTGTTGGGTTTTTAAGGTTTTGAGTTCAAGGTCTTGTTATTCCTCAGATATGTACATTCTTTGGGTTTGTATTCTAACATACAAACTCTTATTCTCTAGTTTTGTTTTGTGTTTTCTCTGGTTTTGTCATTATATCTGGGTTTCTTGAATGTCTAGTTTTAATTTTTGGTTTTGCAGCTTTGACTATGTGGTTTTGTTTTGTTTATTTTGTGTTCTTTGTTCTGCTTCTTTTGTGCCTATGTTACCAATAAATATTCCTTTGTATTAAATCATCTCTGCACTTTTTCTTGAGCACCATCTTAGCTTCCTCGTGACATTTGCTGGAAGCAGACTTGCAGTGAATCGCTCACACATGCCAACTTGATGCTGCATTCCACTAGTCATAATTCCCAATTGCAATTCCTCTACCACTTAGATCATCCCTGCACTGGCCGCAGACTAGCAAGCCCATACAATACTGCTAACAAAGAGAAGTACAGCAAACCAAATGTGTCTATTGTACACCTGGTCAGGTCTACAGCACTAGAGAGCTCAGAATATTTGTGGTGGTTGGCCATGTCCAATAGGATCAATCCCTGACACATGTTTTATTTTTAATTGGACCACTGATTATGGTGGTGTCTGGTCTAATTTCCTAGGTTTTCTGGGCACAATGCAATAAAACACCCCAGTCATGATCTATGCAGACACCCAATCAACTGACACTGGAAATTCACTGGGAACCCAATCATCAGGAAACCCAAATTCAAACCCTGGATCCCAGTTAGTGTAATTTACTGCTGAACCACCCAAGAGCCCTAGACACACATGTGATATATCATATTCAGCACGAAAAATGGTTCTGGTGAGTTTATCAGCTGCTACTTCACTCCGCTTTGGCTGAGTCACTCATAAATGATTCAGTTTGACTCCTCCATGGTTCTGAATGAAATGACTATTTAGTATGGAACAATGCGGTTTTAGACACTATGGAAAACTCATTGTACCTGGATTCTCGTCTTTAACTGAAGAATGTTCCTCCTTCGGTTTTTCATTACCAGCCTCCTTTTTAGGGGTCTCCTCCTCTTCACCTTTCTCGTTCTCACAATTTTCTTTGGGTGAACCTGACAAGGTGTCAGGAGCTTCTTTTGATTTGGAGTCTCCTGGACCGGTTGTCAACCCTTCAAATGGTTCAGGCTTTTCAATGGGGGAAGATTTCTCATTCTCCTTTAAAGTTGAAACAGGCTAAGTGTTGAGGGACAAAACAATATGTTTCACTACAAATACAGTACCAGTCAAAAGTTTGGACAAACATTCTCTTTCAATGGTTATTAACTTTTTTGTTTATTATATTGTATAATTTTACAGAATTCAAATCATGAAGGAACACATATTTAATTATATAGTTAACCAAAAAAGTGTTAAACAAACCAGAAAATGTTTTACAATTTAGATTATTCAAAGTTGCCATATTTTGCTTTGATGACAGCTTTGTACATTTACATTTGTTATTTATATGATTTGCAGGTCAAGGCTTCAGAGTATTTAATACATTTTGTTGTTTTACCACAGTTTTCAACATGCTTTTTGTGTAGTGTAGTAAGAATTTAATGTGTGAGCCCAGGTGGAGCACTGTAATGAGACCCTTTCCTTATATTTCATAAATTTATTCTTTATGTCTTTTAATACATAAACATGCAGTCATTGGTGCAGGACTGATGTTGGTAAAAGTAGATCTATTTATATCTTAAATATTTTATCAAGATGTTCTATCAATTTTATTTTCAGAACTGATTTAGATTCAGAATAACATACACAACACCAATCCATCCAACCAGCCTTGGCTCAAAGCATTTTACATTTACATTCTTAGATTGCTTTTATCCAAAGTGACTCACAGAACTGTCACTGCATGCTGTCTGAGCAATTGAAGGTTAAGGGCCTTGCTCAAGGGCCCAACAGTAGCAGTGTTCGTGTTTGAACCAGCAATTTACTGATTAGTAGTCCAGTACATTAACTACTAGTCTACAACTGCCTACAAAACACCCACAAAACTGGCATGTTAGGGAAGGGAATGGCCGCTTTCTGTGGTACTAAATTAACCTTTATAGCATGTAAATGCTGTATACAGAGCAAAGAACAACTGTGACTAAATATAGTGCAAGCAACTGAGGGTAAGGTGTTCTGCTTAGGGGCATAACAGTCACAACTGTTTGATTAGTACTTGAACTGCTAATTCACCACTAAAACACACCCATGCACACTTACCTCTTTAAATGTATTGCCTGTACTTTCTCCTTCCATTCCATCGCTCCCCCTTTCTTTCTCTTTTTCTGTTTCAGTCTGGCTCTCTCTCTCTTTATTCTCACCCTCCTTTCCACTTTTTTCTGGTTTGTCAGGTGGAGAAGGTGTGGCTGCAACAAACCCAAATATTGTAATAAAATTGTTTCAAGTCCTCATCACATTTTACACACATGTTCTGAATATTTATGTATGTGTTTACACAGTTTATTACATCCTTGTTTTAATGCACAACTCTTTTATTCTTTCTCACGCATTTGTGCCCTTGTTCTCTTAATACTGACATCTCCAAATGATCTGTTGTATCTCCTTTAATGAGGGATGTAATGATTCACCAAGAATCGTTAAGAATCAATTCATTTTGGGCATGATTTGACTCGGTGATTCATTAAAGATGAATTGAAATTAACTTTACACAGCAGAGAGTGATTTTTTTTTAAATCCAGCATTTAGGACATAGTTTGCACCACGGTGGGCCAGACAGCACGTGTATAGTAGCAATAAAATTGTATTGGTATCAGTGACAAAATTTTCATATTTGTTCTGCCACAGTTTTTATTTATCATCCGTTTGCAGGTCCAGTGTATACATATGTGGTTTCAATGTGCCTGTTTGACAGCAACACAACAGTCCAGAGACTATTTCCGAGCCAGCATGGTTCATGTAAATTATATCCTAAACTGTAACTATTCATCAGTAAGAACATTCTGGACCCAATAAAGTCTCTGGGGCAAAACGTGCGGCTGCTGGTGAGACAAACTAGAAGTTATTACAAGATCACTCCAGTCCCATACTGCCCTCTAGTGAACAAAAAGCCATCAGACCTGGCTTTACTTTCAGCAAGACTTACTTAAAAGTAAAGTCTGATGTAAATTTGGCTGGTAAAATCTGCAAACCTTCGTGGTTTAAGATTGTAATAATTTGTTTGAGTGAGTAAAGGTGTGATTAGTGTGTGTACCTGGTTTGGAGGTACAGGGTGTATTGTTGCAGCTTTGCTCAGGAGTGGGTGTAGCTGTTTTAATGGTGGGTGAGGAAGCTCTTGAGGACTTCTTGGAGTCCACAGTCATCTCAGGCTTCAGTTCTGGCATGCTCCACTTCCCATTAATGTGATCGAATTCCTGAACCTGCACGCACCAGCACAGAATACATCTCTGCATTTAACATTTTTGGACATTTTAGTACTTTTCCAGATGCTTCCAATAGTTTAGCACTTTCCCACATTGAGAGTCGATTTCACTGCTGACCAATGTTATTTTCACATACACAAGACACAGACGAATATAGTTTGACTAAGGGACCAATATATTTACATACTGTTGTTAACAATAAGAGCAGGTGTAAAACCTCTGCAACGAATGCCATATGCACATTTATTATCAGGATTTTGTTGTTTAAGTAATTATTTTTCTGCAGAGCTGGATTTTGGATTTTAACACTGCGTGTTTCACTCACATTTCACATGATTCCTCAGTTTAACAACAATGTCAAACCATCATCAATTTTGAATAGTAAATTCTGATGGTAGATTGTGTAGTGTGAAAGTCGTGTAGTGTGAAAACCCTGAGTGCAAGAGATCCAGTTGTTTACTGGGAACTGAACAACCTGAAAGTCGTGTAGTGTGAACTTGGCATTAGGTGACAGTGCTAACCTACTTCCAGTTTGTTGGATCTCTAGTTTGTTTAACCTCTGACATTATACCTAGGAATGGGTTCAAAAGGTGTTGCATCCTGGGTGAAAACTATAGACCAGGCACAAAAGCTGAGAGAGGAGACCATATGTTACACCAAACAGACAATGGGTATAAGAAGATTTTCAAGTCGTTAAACATTCCTTGAGACAATAGCAACTTCATGTAACTTAATGTAACAAATCTGCTTTCATGCTACTTTCCAATAATTATTTGTATCTATTAGCTACTGATAGGTGGCAAAACAGTTAATATAATAAAATAATGCAACTTTGATTGAAATGATCAAGCAAAGCACTTCAGACCTTTTTTTTCACCAGGCTCATGACTCCGATGCGGGTCAGCACAGGTTGCCTACACAGACCTTCTCTTGGCACACCATCAGCAAACGTCTCTGAACCATCAGCAACTGGCTCACATAAGTGCCTCATGAAAAGTGAAACATATGCTCTGCAGAGTGATGAAACGATTAAGAAACAATCAAAGCAAATAAACGTGTAGTAAGGAAGCTGTAAATTGTTATTTGAATTTTTAATGTTGCTGTTTTCTGTATTCAGTCCATCTGCAGCTCTGCTCATCTATCATTCTTACTTGAACTCTTTCTCACTCTTGCCACGAAGGTCTCGTACCAGCCACTGACAAGAGAAAGCATCCTGAGAGGGCATTCCCCATCTCATCACTGCATTCAGGAATGCCTTTCTTTGACGAGTGTTAAAGCCCAATACCTGGAATACACAAACAGATGCTATTGGGTGGCATCTAAACAAAGCCCTAAAGTGGGTTAACACTCTGTCCAGGCTATTCTTACCCTGGACCCAGTGTTTAGTGGTTCTTTATCCCCCCACCCCCCATGCTGGACCAGTAAAAAATGTTACACTTTGAACAATTACAACCATAATGACTGATATTTATTTTAATATCATGTGGGTCAGCACACAGCCAACAAACATATGGAGCAAACAGATTTAAAAAGGTAATTTTACCTCAAGATTGCCTCCGACTCTGGCCAGTAGTGGAGGCAATGGTTTGTCCTTTTCGTTTCTGATCTGCCTCCGTGACTGCCTCCGGCCTGCAAAACAGGACAGAGCCAAGTCATTTTAAGATTACTGTATATCTTCATACACACGACAATGACCTACACCTGTTCCATTTAAGGTATTTTATAGAAATTCATGAAATCTTTTCTCACCTTCTGGCCTCTCATCAAAGTCTTCATCCTCTTCCTCAGAGCCCACCGAGTATTCAGACTGGTTATCTGAGATATCAGCATGCCACTCTGAAACAACAGAATGTGTGGCCAGTGACTAAAACATCAGCACTATAGTCTTACACAAACCATTATGATGTCAACAGTAGTTTACAGTAAGTAGTTTCTTAAATTAGAACTGGACTCTGACTAAACTGAGTGAAAATGGGCTACTTAAGCTTTGACTTTTTACCTCTGTGCATTTGTTACATTTTTAAGACATGCATTTACTGTAGATCTGAAAATTCTCAGATTGTCGTGTATAAAATTGTGGGTTGTCGATTATGTCTGAGTTGGTGGCCGATTATGACTGTGTATAGAAGAGCAGTGAGCACTTTTTAATGATTGTAAAATGTTATTTTTCAGCACAGGTCAACTATGATGATTGATATTTCTTATCTTGATTAGTCAAAAACATGATTATAAGTGGTAAGTAATGAAGTACAAGTTTCTACTCTGTACTTTACTTGAGTAGTTTAGTCACTTAATACTTCAATTTTAAAAGAAGAATCTGTACTTTTAACTCACTAAATTTTCAAAACAGGCTTGTTACTTTAGTTTTAAATATTTATTGGTTTATTTTATCTCTTTATTTAAGCGCATGAGCGGGTGCAAACTGAATCACTTTCCCAAATGACTCTTTTCAAATGAATCAATAAGTGGAATGTAATCGGGGCTGTGTTCTTATCTATGGTAAAGATTCATTGGTTTTTGTTCACTTTTTTCAAAAAGTAACAGAAAGATAGTCTTTCTGTTATCTTTTAGAAGAATTTTAATCTTTATTCTGATTGGCTGTAAAGTTATAAGTGACAGCTTAGTGAACGAATGTTTTTTTTACTGGAAAAAAGAATGGAGAATGAATTTAAATATGTTAAATATGAATTTATTAAATATGAGTTAAATAAGAATTTATATAATTTGCAAATATATACAATATCCTACACAAAATAAAACAAGTGGATTACATGGAAATAAATTTGGTCTGGAAGGTCAGGCGAGTAGCAGTTATGATTTCTATTAGAACAATTTTGTTGCAATTTCTCTTTCATTGTGTATTAAATAGGTCTTGACTAGATAGTGTGTGATGTGCTTGTGTGAACTGAATTTAGAAAATTCTTTTACATATTAACTTAAAGTACATTCACGGTGATGTACTTTTACACTTTTACTTGAGTACAATTTTATGCATACTTGAACTTTTCCTTGAGTAATTATTTTACCAGATTACTTAGGTACGGAACG
>JAYDZG010000036.1:12873374-12884330 GCA_034509265.1 Microcambeva bendego
TGTCAGTGTTGTCCCATGAAAAGATATACTTAAATATCTGCAGAAATGTGAGGGGTGTACTCACTTTTGTGATACACCGTATGTGAGTGTGTGTTGTACCCAGCCACTGTCACTCTGTCCCATAGATTCAGTGAATATATCACTGTTCGGCTTGCATGGTTGGCTGGAAAGCAGCAAATCAATCACAGCAATTAATCAGAGCGGTTAATCCAGGAGCGTAGGTGGGAGTTACGGCTTAGAAATTGTAGACGTTCATTTACTTGGGAGCTCACTTCCCCCCGGTCACAGCTGAAGTAGTTGTGTTTAGTATTGTTAGGCATTGTCATCTGCTGTAAATAGCATTTGTAAATATCACCCCTCTGATCATTTGTCTTGACACCTTTACAGTATACAGTAAATCTTTTTGCACAATAATACAACTAGTATATATGAGACTCCTCTTGTTCAGTTGTGAAGAACAACTGCCTTTTTAAAGCAATTATCAGAGAAGTTTCTTCTCTGAAATAACAGCACTTGACACATTGGTTTTCGTTTCAGCAAAAAACACTTTAGAGATCTATTACATTATCACTGTACTGATGTAATTAGAGGTTTCTGCAAATTTGCAAGGGTTTCCACAAACTCTTGTTAGTTAGGTTGTTAGTTAGGGGATAATCCATGAAATCCATGAAATACTATTTGAATTTGCGGGGGTTCACTGTATTTCCATAAAACCATAAAATAATGTCATGCCTGAAAGGAACAGATCCCAAAAAATGTAACTCTGACAGATGAGACAGGCCTTTTGAAATTGCAGACAGCCAAGTGTCAAATACCAATCACAGCTTATAAAATGTCATCATTTTTAGCCGGTCAGGAAGAACCAAGAGTGTGGTGCTTCACCGGTTAACTCATTTTACTGTCAAACATAGCAAGTGCTTAATAGCCCATGATGTTTAGGTTCATATACAAATTGTGCATGTATTCAGTGATACGTAAAATTTGTAAGATGATTCCATGATCAGTGGTAGAACACTGATGGTTAGCACTTAGTCACTGAGCTAAAGACAGGAACTAAAAAACCCACAGACCTCTTTGAAGAGCGAGTAGAGAAAGACTATGGTCTGGATGGTTTTACCCAGACCCATCTCATCAGCCAGAATGGTGTCAGTTCCCTGAGCCCAGGAGAAACGCAGCCAGTTGAGACCCTCCAGCTGGTAAAGATGCAGAGTTCCTCCAGTCGCTGTCACAAAGTCAGGCTGCTCCTCATACTTTATTGTAGGCTGGAGTTGGAATAAAAAAGACATAACTTCATTTGTTTTCACATAGTGCTCTGTCAATAAACAATGGCCAATAGACTGCATAGAAAAATACATATTACTGCAAGTCATTTAAAGCTTAAAACTATACAAATCCAACAAGAGAAAATCTTAAAATCAACTGTTTTGCAGGGTATGTTTTCTGTCATCTATCTGCATTATTTGTTGTATGTAATATTACAATTGGCACCTAGTCTTTGCTCTGTGCATGAACTTTACCGAAGGAACCAGCCAGTACAGAGGAAATGTAGTTTGTACTAATGAGTAAACAGCAGATTAACCCGATACAGTACCCATACAGACTCCTTGTGTATAGGCCATTTACAGAAATTTGGGGCCAGTGTTATGTGTAGGTTATCAATGAGTTAGAAGCAAGTCGGTGACAAAATCGGTTAGGGAGAGTGAAAACATTTCTCAAAACAAACCAAATTATTTCAATTTTAACTGTGTGAATATATGTGAGATCCCTGCATATGTGAATGACACTAATTAGCAAAACCTCTTTTTGTACCCCTATGCTCCAGCAGCACATCGTGGAGATTTTTTAAGTCTCAACACTCCTCATCATAATTAGTCTGCTGCTTATTATCCAGCAGCACCTTGTTGTATGGAATGCTAAGATAATTTACCAAGGAACTGTGGACCCAATGACGGAGGCTATTTGGCATAATTTTGGCTTGGTTTTATCTGGTCATGCTATTGTTAGTCCATGTTCGGGTTCATGCTTAGTGTTAGTCTTGTTTTGTCTTTGCTAATGTATTATGTTAGTCTAGGATCATGTTTAGCATTAACTTAGGGTTTAGGATAGTTTACTTGGGTTTCTTGTATGTACAGACAGTGATAGCTAGAATAGTTTAGCTTTAGCATTGTTTGTGTGAATAGATTAGTGTTAGTTTTAGCATTCAGATGAGGTTGTAATTACAGTCAACATAAACATAGTAATCAATGATGTGTGATGAAAAAGGGAATAGAATGATGTACAATTCATATTTACATCATTAACAGGTGTACCAGGAGCATCATCATTCTCCTCTTTTCTCCTCATCCGTCTAGGCTTGTCTGGGTCCTCCTTCATCACCTCCTCCCTTTGTGACCACCAAAGAATAAAAGTCTGAGATTATTAAACAAAAATGAACTCTTATCAGAGTTGGTTGCTACTGCTGCAGAAGTACCTGTGTCTCCAGTAAGCTGCTTTATGGAGGCCAAACTCTGGGATGTCCAAGTCGTCCTTCTCCCATGTACACTGATCATATGTTAAATCTCTCCACTTCACCAGGTAGTGGTAGTTCCCCTTCTTATCCACACTACGTGCAATATCCATGTTAACACATTATCACATCGGTCGTGATCCCACAGTGCAGAACCCAAACCACTTACCTATGGTTGATTATCCTGTGCACCATCATCCATTCTGGCTTGATACCATAGCGGTAGTACTTCTCCTCTAAGATAGCATACTGGGGATCCTTAGCACGTCGTTTCTCACTCTTTCCACAATCTTCCTCTCCACCAGAGCCATAGTCCAAACTGGGAGGCTCGTCCATGTCCGTCTTTCGTTGGTAATTCCGGAACATCACAGAGTGAAAGATTTCCAGCTGAGGGTGGAAAGATAAAAAATAAGAAAGAAAGATGCTGATAGTGGTTCCCACAAAAAAATATTCATTTAATGCAAGAAATACAATGAAAAAAAAAACATAATCATTCCGCATTATCATAGTTTGTATGCGGCATGCTCTTCCTGACAGAAGCTTCCTATTTATCTGAGTTCTGGATGCCCCTACAATGGGATAATTCAGTTTCTCCACTTAACTCTGGTGGCATGTTTTTGGATTGTGGTAGGAAACCGGAGCACCAAGAGAAAACCCACACGGACACAGGGAGAACATGCAAACTTCACACACAAGGTGATCGAACCCAGGACCTTCTTGCTAAAGGATGACGGTGCTAAACACTAAGACACCGTGCCATCCTCTTCCCTTATGCAAATGGTAAAATAAAAAAATAGTTAATAATTATTGCATTGAGGGCGTACCAACAGCAACGTGGTGAGACTAAAACCAGCGACCTTCTGATTACAAGTCCAGTACCTTAACCACTAGGCTATGGGTTGCTTATTATGGAACAAATTCTTATCATCCCTGTTGTGTCAGATAGAATGTTTTAAATGTCTAATAAGAAAGAAAAATGCTTTTATTGACTGTCGTCATTGTATTTTGTAATCAAAACACATTTTTTATTTGATGCCTACAACACACTTCAAAATAGTTGAGATAAAGACAAAATAAGAGAGCCAAGGTTATAGAATTCTTAAGTTACAGTGTCCACACTGAGAAGGTGAATTTGCAACTGCTAAGATAAATCGCGCTTTGTAATAAAATGATTTTTACAAACAATAAATCGTGGCTTACCACAGGGAACTGCTAGTCAGTTCAACCCATCTGATTACTGTTTATAATATTGTGAAAACGTATAGTGAACCTGGAGAGGGCTCACAACTAGAGATCATGTGCATGAGCATTGCATTGCAAGACACTGACATGCCCGTCTCATAAATACAGCCATGTGGGTGCAGTACTTCAGAGAACCACTGAATAATAACACTGCTGCATCAAGAAATGCAATCTGAAGGTTCTGATAAACTTTTAAAAGCATGTGACTTTCATAGTTTAAGTGCTCATTCAAAAATAATCTAATTAAACTTAAGTCAACTTCAGCACAATAAGTCACTAGCCTACCAGGTTCAAGCATAATTGACTAATGCCTGCAGCAAATTAGTCTCAAGTCTGCTAGCATGGGAAATGACAGAGGGGTGGTGCTGTGTAAAGACCCAGGTTGGCAAGGGTGCCTGCACAGAAGTGGAGGAGTGCAGAGGTCGGGGTGTGGTGTCATGCTCAAATCCACCAGAAGCAGTGTGTGCCAGTCAAGTCACCCACCTTTGGGCACCAAGAGGGGTCCCAAAAAGCAGATTCACTATACTAGAAATTAGTTTAAAAAAAGGGGGGGGGAGTAAAACAGATCTAATTGATAGATAGATCTAATTGTTCAGACACACACCTGCAGTTCAGTGATCCATGTACAATGCCAGAAGGACTGTCCTGTCAGCTTTACAAAAAACTCCCTCTCTGGGCGTCCTTTCATCGGGGGAGGGGGTGGAGAATCAGGCGGGGCATCTGGAGGAGGAGGAACAGGAACAGGGGGTGGGGGCTCGCCCCATCGCCAGTGTAGGATCTTCTGCACCCGCCCTTTGATGTTTGGACACTGTGAAATAAACAACACATTGTTTTCTCAAACTACATGTATGTTTTATCATGAATGTGACACAAAGACTTACAGTTAAGCCCAAATCAACAAAGTTCAGCTCAGTTTGAATAAATCTGAATCATTCTGTGCTACTCACTGTGCATCTAGGACAGAGCCACTCTCCGTTAGGTATTTCGGGCAGAGGAGGGTTGAGGCAGTGTATGTGATAAGATGATGGACAGGAGTCACAACAAAGCAGTTCTCCTCCGTCTTTACACACTCTGCAGAACTCCATATGATCATCCTCCTCGTCCTCTCCTCCTGGCACAGTGTCAGGCACTACTCCATCATCACACTCTTCCTCAAAGTCTTCAAAGTCCTCTTCTTTTGCCTCCCACTGTATGCCTTCTTTCTCCTAACAGTGTGCAGGTATTAGATTCAGAGTTAAAATGCACACAGTTTGTTGTTTAAGCTCAAATGTGCATCAAAGCACAGACTTACACAGTGTGGACAGCTCCACTTGCCCTCAGGAGCTTTTTCCAGTTCAGGTTCCAAACACACAAGGTGGTAGGCTCTAGGGCATGTGTCACACAGGATGATTTCCCCTCCCTGCTGGCACACTTCACAATAGTCTTGATGATCTGTTTCATAGCCATCACCCTCATCATCTCCCACAACTGTTAGTGGCAAGAAACACACAGCACATGATCTCATACCATACAACATATGATCAAAGTCTTTCAGTCTTTTCTGGCTATGAATAATGACAATTGCTCATTGGTTTTAAATTGTGTTAATAGGGCAAAGAAGCACATTTTGATAAAAGAAAAGAAATGTCACCAACTTTTCTTCTTTTTCTTGGCTGGACGACCTCTCTTGTTCTTCTTGATCCGACCAGAGCTGTCTGACCGGACAGACGAACTATGAACACTTGAGTTCTCCTGCTCAGAATCATCATCATCCACATCTTCACTCTGTAGAGCACAAGCAACATACAGATTTTATACACACTACCGCACTTTCCTGCTGGCAAAGTTATCTGAAAGGTTATCGGGCGGCACAGTGGCTAAGTTGGTAACACTGTGAACCTATTTGTCAACTGAAATCTGCAACTGCTGGTTGGTTTAAAAAAGCTTGATTAAGCAAGAAAAAATATGTCCGTAGTTTCCAACAATTCTGTAATGTTTTAAAGTTGATGCCAGTTTTCCAATCACATGCTATTAGATTGATTAACCCTATCAATAACATCCACACAAAGCACAAAAATCCAGCCTCAACTCTCATGAACCCCTAACTGTTCCACAGGCATGTGTGCTCACTGTCCCCTTGAGTTCACTAGTGTGTATGTGTGTTTCACGGCACAGACTGGGTTAAAATGTGGAGGACAACTCTCACCGAGCTGCTCTTCTTGCGCTTGTTCCCAAGGGTTCCCAGTTTGATTCGGATAGGGGCCATCTTTTTAGCTTTGAGCTTCTTCTTATCAGAGGCTCGAAGACTCTTACTGCGCTTCTTATAGCCTGGCCCTGTTTCACACAGACAGAAAACAGTCATTTAATTTTGAACTATTACAGTAAACAATTCTGTTTCGTTTGATTGGTTTCCTTCTGGTAAACATGTATTTACAAGTACAGTTATTGTGAGGTCTCCTTTATTTACCCTATTTAAGAGTTTTGTTGTCGTCTCTGGGAGCGGAACAGTGGCTAAGTGGCAAGCACTGTCCCCTCACAGCAAGATAGTCTGGGTTTTCCCCCCACAATCCAAAAACATGCAACCAGGTTAATTGGAGAGACTGAAATGTCCAATAGGGACCTAGCCACTAACCACCAGTGGATTGTAGTTTCGGTCCCAAGCGTGGATAAGGAACGTTGTGTCAGGAAGGGCATGAGGCATAAACCTATGTCAAACCTGTGGCAACCCCTGACGGGAGCAGCTGAAAGTAATTTAAATATTGTTGTCATATCTCAAGTCTGTTCTCTGATAAGGTCTGAATGTCCATGGTTGTATGAACGTCCATGGTTGTTATAATATTCAAACTTATCCCAGTGTTTGATTACTTACAATCAAGTCCACTACACACCCCGGAGTATGACATTTAGTATTAGGTCACTAAAATAAAGAGTAGAGACTAACTAATGGACTACACCATGAGCTTGCCTCTTCCGTAATTGCTCCTCACCTTTGCCTTCTTTGGTCTTGGCCTTGCGAATTGGGGGTGGCTGAGGAGGAGGCTCAGGAGAAGCGTTTGCTGCCGAAACCTGCTCGGCAACAGCTGCTGCGGCAGCGGCTGCAGCAGCAGCGACAGCAGCGGCTGATCCTTTGAAGGGGTTGTTGGAGCTAAACTCTCTCCACTTTGCACCCAGAATAGTCATCATCTTAGACATTGGGATCTTAGGGTTCTTCTTAGCTATCATAGGCCTGCAGAAAAGATCAAAGTGTAGACAGTGATCTTAATACCATTCTCTTTTTTATGACGTTGAATGTGCATGTTTTCAATGTATATTTGTATATTACCTTAGAAATTGGCTGAAGGCCTTGTAATTGGTTAGTGTGCGGTAGTCCTCCTCTGTGAAGGTATGATCTACATCCTCCAGTCCCCAGTCTTTGGCCAGTTGAGCAGATGTTTTCATTTCTATAGGCTGAGGAAGAATTGTACGTAAACAATGGTTTCACATGATGTACTACATTTCAGTATAATGTGTCAAAATATTGCTTTAATACAGCTTATGTCTTCTCCTTACTGACACATCTGAAGGATGTTGCAAATGAGCTAGCACATAATAATAACCCTGACATAAACACTTTAGCAGAGTCAGCTCTGGCACACCATTACATAAGTCACCCATCATTATTACAATCAACTTGCAAATAGCGATAAATCAGTGGACAATGAATAAATGAAAATATTCAAAACACAAATAATCCATTACCATAAAACACAACAATAATCTTGAAAACACAATGTAACAAATATTTTATTTTTCAATGAATGAATTAAGTACTATTGACATAAGTGGCAATAACTTACTTTTGCGGTTTCCTCGTGCGTACTATCTTCATCCTCTTTCTTCTTTTTCTTCGTCTTTTTTTCTTTCTTTTCTTTATGCTTCTTTTTCTTCTTTTTCTCTCCATAATCACTGACAGCACTGTCTGAGTTAATTCCAAAGTCCTGTTCGGAGTCTCTCTCTATATCACTGTCCTAAAATAAGGACAAAATTAAGACTTAACAAGCTGTGCATTTAATGACACCACATTAAAACATGCAATATGAAATAAACTGAAATAACACAAACATTTCATTTTCAGCATTTAGCAGACGCCTTTATCCAAAGCAACTTACAGTACAGTGTATAGTCTGAGCAATTAGGGTTAAGGGCCTTGCTCAAGGGCCTAACAGCAGCAACCTGGCAATAGTGAAGTTTGAACCGTGACCTTCAGATTACTAATTTAGTACCTTAACCACTAGGCTATGTCTGGCCAGACAAACTTTGTTGAATCAACATACAATAGACATACAATTTTTTTGCGTTTGCGTGGCTTGATGATTTTTCCTTCTTTGTCTTTTTTCTTAGTGTCCTTCTTTTTCTTCAGGCCTCTCTTCTTTTTTCCCAGACTGTCAAAGTCTGACGCGTCCACTCCATCCTCACAATTATCTGAAACAGAGGTCACATAAGCATGTGGGAATGAGAGTGTAGCCGCAGAAGAGCGGTGACTAAACGGCACTGACAATAATGCTTAACATGAGCTGAGATGGTGAAATGAGAAATGACATATTAAATCACTACAAAGCAATTAGGCTGGACAATGGTTTAGCCCTAGAGAGCATCAGCGTAGCCTGTCACTTATTTAACCTCTGACCTGTGCTAAGCTGAGTTAACAACTTTATCTCAAAGCACAAAACTTAGACAGCTCAGAATGAATGACACAGCTCATGCCATTTTATTAAAATAACAATACAGTCCCTTCTGCATTTTGGCCCCCCTGATACAGTTTAGTGTGTGTTTCCTTTTAGTCAATAACCTCGATCACATAGTAAATAGAAAGAATTTTAAAAATCTGTGAAACAAAACTTAAATAAACAAGAGACTAGAGTCTGTTGTATTTCTTAAACTTATGCTAAGGAAAATAATACCGTGATATAAGCCTGTTAATATATTACCAGGAAATGAACCTGCATACCATTGATTCGATTTATTTGACATCACAAGAAATGAATTTAATTTAATTTGTTGGATAACATTATATGAAGTGGGCTATTTATAGACAGTTATATTGCAAAAGCATAACATAACATACAAAGAATTTTATTAAGTGAGTCCAAAAATCAAAAATATTTTATATAGCTACTGAAGCCATTCAAGTTAAGATATATTAGATATATTTTAAATAAATTAGCATATGAAAAAGTACATGTTGAAAAGACATGGAAACATTTATTTAGTTACAGAACAGAAAAAAAGAAGAAAGAAAAAAAGAAAGAAAAAGAAAAGCAACTCTGTCTCCAGCGGTCGCCATTGTTCTGAGCTTAGCTGGGTTTTTGCGAAACGCCTTATTCTCTTAATAGGCGGGATTGTTTTTTCTTGCTCAGCTGATTTTTGCGCAGCCAGAGGCGGCAGCAGCGTGTACGTGGGTCTCGGGGATTTGAAGGCCGCGAATTGACAAACAACAGCGCGGTGAAGCGCGGAGACTCCCCCCGCGGAGAGCTCTGTCAGACCGGCCTGAGACGCTGTCCAGAGACGCAGGTCCCTGGGGGAGTACCGGGGCACGAGGACGCGCGCTGTAATTGATTCACGCGCTCTTTTCACAACCGGCGCGCGAGAAAAGCCCCAGAGCGCTGTATCAGCACTCATGCCATATGTTTCCATGTCCTGAAGTATCAGCATAAGCTTGCACATTTCATGTCACCACTACATTTCGATGTACGAATATTGGTAGTCAGATTCGCTTAGAAAGGTGGATGAAATGACATGTTTGAGAATTAAAATAATACTCCTGACAAGGATTGAGATTATTGAGATGAAACTTTTGTCTTTTTGATTGTTTGATTTAAAAGTCGCATTTTGAGTCAAAAACATGTCACTTTTCTAAGTATAAGTTTTCATGTTCTCGCTGTGTCTGCATAAGTTTCCTCGATAGATGCCAAACGTTTAAATTCTGCAATAACATGAAGGTGTTAATAAAATGACCATGTGTGTGTGTGCTACTTATCTACAGACTGACCCGGTTTAGGGCATTTTTCTACCCTGTCTCAAGTGTTTTCAGGAGGCCCGGGACAACCATCACAAAGACCAGGACCAAAGTTAGTTCAGTTAAATATGCAATCCAAAAAACACTGCTGTATTTTTTACCCATATTAAAGCAGTAGTGTACAATCTTTGGGGAAACACCTCTCTGGTAGGAATGTTTAAAATAGTTTTTGCGACATACCTTTGATATATTTATTTAGTTATGTGGTATTAATATATTTTAAGATCTGACATGTAGGTCCAAGTTTCTTCATTGAATTCAACCAGCAATTGATTTCAGGACACACTGGGCACCACACAGCAGTGCTGATCCTGAGGAACTACGCTATAACACGACATAACGCATATGACAACACGTAAGTTTCCTGTATTCACTCTGGTTATCTGCCACTTCTAAAACGATGAATTGTGAGACTATAATTGACCTGTGTGCATGTGAGTTACCCTAAGATGATCTGACTGTCTCCATTTGGAGCCAAATCTACCGCGACCATGACCATGGCGGTGGACTAGGTAGTGGACATTGTTTTTTTTTTTTTACGGTGTACATCACAACAGAGTGGATTGTCTTCTGTTGACTCAATTAGTTTTCAATAAAACGTCACTCAAGTGATGAAGTAGAATAGAAATAAACGTTTACGGATGATTTTTAATACCATCAAAAAGCAAGAGGCAGGACAGAACTCCCAGTATTGTATAAAGTAGTGGTGGGAACTGGTAATGGTAAAAAAAAAACGTGTGCTGGCATGAATGATCAGTGTGAAGAGTGACGGTGAGTCGGCGGGTCAGGTTTATTTACATTCTGTCACAATCAGCCTGCACCCGACACGCTGGTTTAGCAGGATCTGCTTTTTGTTGATGTTGACATGAGCCAGCATAATTCTACAGCGTGACTGTAGTCGCATACGCGTCAGTCGTTAGAGTTGGAACAAAACAAAGTTGACGTAAAGAGCGATCGTGGTAGAAACCTGGTGAACTTTGGTTAAACTTCAAGTACATAGAACTGTACAGTTTATTTAAACGTAATGCTGGCTAGTGTACAGCCGTAGGGAAATGCTGGACGCTGTTGAGTGGTGCAGATGTGCTAAAGTGTGTTATGGGGTGCGCTGATGTGTTATGCAACGTGAAGCTTTTTGGAAATAGCGTGTATGTTCAGGATCGGCGGGTGCGTGGAT
>JAYDZG010000036.1:12919126-12933530 GCA_034509265.1 Microcambeva bendego
ACACATAAAAGCAACTGGTTCTGTTCAAGGTTTCTTCCTGTGATTTTAAGGGAGTTTTCCTTGCCGCTGTCACCCTTGGCTTGCTTAACACTGTTTTTTGTACGTCTGCCCTGGGTTCTGTAAAGTGGTTTTGAGACAATATCTATTGTAAAAATATTAAACAAATAAAATTGATTTGACACACTTAGATCAACAAGCCAATGATCTGTCTGTTTTGTTGAGGAGAAACTTAGCCTTTTTTGAGTCTGGAGCTATCCAATGAACAGGCATGTACTTATTTCACATCCAGGAGCAATCTTGAGTATCCAATGTTCTGCCAAACTTTTTCATGTTGTACGGATTGCAAGTAAAATCAAGATCCTCAGTACTACTGTTGCTGTGTGATGCAGTGCCAGCTGAAGTATCACAGTTAAGATGGACTTTCTTTGGTATTGATCGACAGGTAGTGGTATGGAGAAGATACTCTGAGCTGAAGAAGCTGCATGGAGAGCTGGCTTACACTCATAGAAACCTTTTTAGAAGACAGGAAGAGTTTCCTCCTTTTCCCAGAGCACAGCTATTTGGTAAGACTAAAATACAGTGTCAAATAAAAGAACTACTTCAGAGCTTAAGTATTTTGCACTTAATAGGCTCCTTGTATCCAGCCCCACCATCTCTTACCATTTCTTTACATGTATTTTTCTATCATTTGACTCTTTCAGGTAGGTTTGATGAAGCAGTGATTGAGGAGAGAAGGGAGGCTGCAGAAGCCATGCTGCTCTTCAGTACAAGCATTCCAGCTCTGTACAACAGCCCTACACTTAAGGAATTCTTTAGGGTTAGAAACATGAACCGCTTCACATTTGTATTTGCTAGATCCACTTCATATTTCTGTCTTACTGAATTAAAGGGCACATTTAGTATTAATTTATTAATTGATAAATATGAATTAATTAATTTTATTTCAGTAGATGAACTTGACTGATTTATTTCCGAATGTGATCATGATTAATCACAAAATTCAACACTTAAATAGCAGTTTGTGAGTTAAAATAATAATCTGACAATCATTTACTCCACTGATCCCTTTTGTGTGTTTGTGTATTATGCTTTGTCCCAGACAATATTGAACACATTTTTAATTTTAATTTATCAGCATTACTTGAATGGAGTCCACCTGTGGTGAATCCAGTTGATTGGAAAGGCACACACCTGTATATATAATGTCCCATAGTTGACAGTACATGTCAGAGCACAAACCAAGTCATAAGGCACAAGGAATCATCTGTAGACCTCTGAGACAGGATTGTATCGAGTTACAGATCTGCGGAAGGGTACAGAAACATTTCTGCAGCATTGAAGGTCCCAATGAGCACAGTGGCCGACATCATCCATAAATAGAAGACGTTTGGAACCACCAGGACTCTTCCTAGTGCTGGCAGCTCAGCCAGTCTGAGGGATCAGGGTAGAAGGGCCTTAGAGGTGACCAAGAACCCAAGGGTCACTCTGACCGAGCTTCAGCATTGTTCTGTGGTAAAGAAACTTCTAGAAGGACAACCATTTCTGCTGCACTCCACCAATCAGGCCTGCATTCACGGACCAGGAGAAACAAATGAAACAAAAATGAAAGAAAAAATGTCTGATAAAACAAAAATTAAGTGTCATGTCTGTAGAAAACCAGGCAACGCTCATCACTTGGCCAGTTCCATCCCTACAGTGAAGCATGGTGGTGGCAGCATCATGCTGTGGGACAACAGGAACTAGGAGACTAATCAGGGTCGAGGGAAATTTGAGCAATTTACAGAGAAATCCTTGAAGGAAACTTGCTCCAGAGTGCTCTGACTGGGGTGAAGGTTCACCTTCCTACAGGGCAACGACCCTAAGCACACAGCCAAGATAACAAAGGAGTGTCTTTGGGACAATTCTGTGAATGCTCTTGAGTGGGCCAGAGCTCAGACTTGAACTCATTTGAACATCTTTGTTGGATCTTGAGAGGTTCTGCAAAGAACAATGGGAAAAACTGCCCAACAATAGGTATGCTAAGCTCATACTCAAAAAGAATTTGGGCTGTATTTGCTGGTGCTTCAGAAAAGTATTAAGCAAATGCTGTGAATACAGCATTTGGGGGGGGAAACATAACAAAATATTATTTTAAATGATAAATAATAAATGTGCAACATAACAAAATATTATTTTAACTGATAAATAATAAATGTCTATTAATGCAATACATATTTTCTTTTGATTCTGACAGGGAGGCGAGGTGCAAAGACCATTAGAACAATGCTCACTGTCATCATCCACACCTCTGCCTCCACCTCTTATTCCGCTACCAAAGGGGCACACTGGATTAGCTGTGGAGGAGGAGACAGGACAGGAGGCTCCTATTCAGACACAGGAAATGGAATGTACACTGGTTGACAATGAGCTAGGTGACCCTGAGGTGGCAGTGGAGGCACTCGGGAACATCGAAATCAGCCCTGTAGAAGAGAAACTTGATGAGGAAGCACAATACAATGTCAGCACAGACCAATCAGCCACAGGTGTGATAAAGTACAGTAGTACCTTGAAACTCAACATTAATTGGTTCTGGGAATAGCTTTAAGTTTTACAGATGTTGAGTTTTTTTTACTGTAAGAATGTGTGGAAATCTGATTGTGTTCTTTAAAACACTGAAGTACAATTACAAATAGTTTAACATCAATATAAAAGTACAATAAAACTTTAGCTTTATTTTCTTGAGTTTACAAGATTCAAGTTTTAGGGACGTCAAGTAACAAGGTACCACTGAAAAGTAGAAAAATGAAATAGCTTCTTTCTGGCTACCTGCTTTTTGCAAAACTGAATGAGGCACAAACTGACAGGTTTCTAGGTAGGAAATGTTGGCTTTATGTCTTGCCACTGCATTCAGATTGTCAGTGTTTTTTATTAGGGCCTTCTTTGTCCTGCAGAATTGCATAAGTACATCTAACCTTTATGGCAATGTTAGCTCAACATTAAAGTTATCATAAAGTTCTGGACTGGCAATTTAACCACCTCACCACTGCCAAGTTGCTCCTGTGTGGCCCTTGCATGCAGTCACAGGTGCTTCAGATAAAAGTGTCTACTAAATGCTTTTTAAAAATATTTAGGATAGTCTTTTCATCACTGTGCAGTGAAATTGTCCTCCGCATTTATCCCAATCAGTGAAGTGAAACACACATATACACACTAGTGAACACTAGGGGGCTGTGAGCACACGTGTCTGTGGAGCAATTAGGGGGTTGGATGCCTTGCTCAAGGGCACTTCAGTTCGTGAACTGTCAGCTTTGTCACCGGAAACCTTGTGATCACAAGCCCAGTTCTCTAACCACCAGGACATGGCTGCCTCTTTAAATGTAATTGTAGCCTTTATGATAGAGAGAGTGTGTAGTGTAGAGTTTGGTTTGGTTAACTCTGTTGGTTATAGCGGGGCTAACTATGGCAAGGTTGAGGGTTTGATCCCTGTACTTTGGGCAGATTGGGTAGTGTGACACAAGTGCAACCAGCTAACATGTAGGCAAAGACAAAGAGTACTTATTGTACTCTGCTTTACATATAAAAGACCTTTGAAAATAATGTACAAATACACCAAAAACCTCAGCGTGAGAACACTTCTGTCTATACTACAACCTTTTCTCAAGCATAGTCTGAAGCCGTGGACATTTTCAGAGTCTAAAAAGTGGCCTTGAGTGCCCAACTGAGGCTTAGCAATGCTAAAATATGTACCTCCAGGTATTGATAAACAGAGTAAGCAAAAGAATCAGTGCAAAGAAGCTTTCTGTCTGCTCAGAGGAAGCAGGTAAAAGGACATATTCCATATGCACTAAATGTAATAGATTATGAGTATCTTGGAGATTTTATGAAGTTTATAATCACAGTAGATGCTTTTGGGCAGTGGAGGGGCATATAATGTCCACATGAGACCGGGGACAATTGATGGATTTATATAAGGAAAGAGAAAATTGAATATTTACTCAAGGTTTCTTATTGTTTTAGACACTTGTCCTAAGCCTCCCGGTTCTTCAATCGAGCATATAAATGACCAGTCTGAGGAGTTTGATTTGCTCTTTGATGGCGTACTAGAAGAGCATGTTGATGTTACCCCGCCCCTTCTCTCAGACAAGGACCTGGCAATCTTTGACCCATGTGCTAAGAACGGTGTGTATCAGCCCTAATTCATCTATATCTCTATGTTGTTTTGCTATATTTTTGAATCCGAAAGCTGGGGCTTTTTTTCAGATCATACTAGTGGATCTCCAGACCATTCTGAGCTCCTTTCTCTCAGACTGGTCTCTGAGGACAGTACTGGCTGCAGTGAGAAGACGGGCTATGTGGCCCAGGCGAACAGTGAGTTGATCGCTGCCCAGCAGAAAGAGAAAGAGGAAGAGTATGGTGCAGCAGTACTAAAATATAGAACTGCCGTGGACATCCTGATGAAAGGAGTTCAAGGTAAGGCATTTGCCTTTGTGCCTCAGTTGTAAATTTATGTGTTAAGTGTTTGCATTTACATTTTTGGAATTTAGCAGACGCTTTTATCTAAAGTGACTTACAATACTGTGAAAGTCTATTGTCTTAAGGAATTGAGGGTTAAGGGCCTTGTTCGAGGGCCAAAAAAGGGCAACCTGGCAGAGGTGGGGCTTAATTCAGTGACCATTTGATTTCTAACCTCTAGGCTACAACTGCCGAAATTATTGGTGTAATAAACATTCCCTACTTTTGTAGGCATGACAAAATCTTTGTACTTCCTAAAATCATCTTTATATCAACTCAAAATAAAGAACAGCCACAAAGATTATTGTGGTAGTAAACAAGTCATAGCATTGGACAATGTTTGGACAATGTTTACATATATACAGAATTAAGATAAATGTCTTGGGATCAAAGACACTTTTGCTGAATTTTAGAAACTCAAAACTTTACGATAGTGTATACTAAAGTGTTCATGGCCAATTTAGTTCCCAAGGTTGAAGTAGATTGTTATTAACATGATTGTAGTTTAGTTGTAGAGGAACAGGAACAGTGTTTAAAGCCTTCATATGCTAAACAAATCCTGATCTTTATGTTTTTGAAGCAAATATATCAATTTTGAACATGTTTTGAGATGCAAAACATGGTTATACTTAAAATAGTAAAAATGAACTATACATGTCTGAAAGATGGTGCAGCATTGAATGTTTTATGGGAATGCAGTGAATGCAGGGACGGGGATAGCCTAGTGGGTAGAGCTTTATCAGCCAGAGATTGGGGGTTCAAATCCCGGCTCTGCTCGACAGCCACTGCTGGGTCCTCAACCCTCACTGCTCCAGGGGCGCCGTATGATGGCTGACCTTGCGCTCTGACCCCAACTTCCAAAGTTGGGATATGCGAAGACAGAACTTCGTTGTACTGTACATCTGTAAATGTGTAATGACAAATAAAGGCCTTCTTTACTTTGACAAAGCAATAGCTGTCCAAGACAGTGAGTCCTCTGTGGAAAAAAATCCATTCTTGTGGCCTTTAATTACATTTATAGCATTTAGCCGACACTTTTCAATTTTGATCAGTGGGTTGATGGCTTTGCCCAGGAGTCAAACTGTAAGAACTTGGCTGGTAGTGGTGGGATTTGAACCAGAAATCTTCTAATATTCATTTGGCTACTACTGCCTTTATGTATGAGTGTCCGCATTCTCAGGCTTCTGAGTAAATACCCAGATTCATGCATGTACATTTACGCAGTGACATTGCTTCGGCATCAGCTGTATTTTAAACAAAGGCAGGGGCTGCTCTAAATGTCTCTGAGAAAGCATTTGTTGCCTATAACCTCCTTAATTGGTTAGTGTTGTATGGCAGAAGGAAAACATAGCAAAATTAGACAATGATTAAACTCTGACAGAAATATTTCTTTATGTTTGTCACCATTTTGAGTTGGTCACAATTAGGTTTCTTTTGTTGTTTTACACAGTTGACATAGTTTCTGCAGTGATATGGGAATGCAAATCATAGTTTGTCCAAGTACTCTTTAGCTCTGTTCCGAACCATTTAGTTCCTTAAATGAGTCTGGACAATTTGTGCAAAGAGGCAAAAGAGACTGGTGTCATGTTCAGGGTTACTTGGAAGCATGATGACACTGGGACTGGGACATTAAAGTGATAATACAAAATTAAAGCAAATTACAATGTTCATAAAAAGTCACCATGCTCATTAGAAAGCCTCACTTTCTGTCTGTTATATTTACACATTTTGCCTTACGACGTTAAAGGAACAGGATGAAATACATCAGATTTTAAAATTAGTTACAAATGTTGAACCAAAATTGCAAGGAAAAGTGATTTGGTGCCTGATTTAATATTTGTTGCGAAGCATTTGTTTTAATTGCAGCCATACACCTGTTTGGAAATGTCTGCACCATCTTTGCAGATCTACATTATTTTTCTTGCCAAGTTCAGTCAAGTTTTGTGGTAATCTGTGAAGAACCTCTTTTTCCAATCTCAGGTTTCCAATACAGCCCATGAATCACAATCAATTGTCATAGATCAGGATTTACGGGTTGAATGGATTTGGCAGCATCCATTTTCCTTAAATCCTGACCAACTGCCCAATTTGTGCTAAAGACAAAAACCCCATAACATAATCTTTCAACTATCATGATTCTTTATTGGCATGGTGTGTTTTGCAGATTCTGCCAAGCATATTGCTTTAAGGTGCTGACATTTAGGACCATTATTGAAATTCTTAGAATTTATGAAAACCTCTAGAACTGATGCCAGGCATGGGCCAGTGTGTGATCTGGAAACCTTGGAAGGACATTTGATTATTGTTGTAAATTTTTTCATATTTTAACTTGATTGTTAAATGGTATAATGTGTTGAATACCTTTAAATAAAGTTTTAGTTTTTTATGTGAATAAATGTAAGGCGTTACGGTATACAGTATCAGTATGATTATATTGAGTGCACACGGTTTGATTTTAGAAGTAGCTTCAATAATGAATGATGTTGTTGCTGGATAGCAAGTGAAATGTACATGCTGAATCATTTAATATATTGAAATATGTTGGTTTTTTGCTTTAATAATTGAAATACAAGATCTATTTAGCATATTGTTCTCTCAATAGGAGAAGTGGATCCTCAGCAGAGAGATGCAGTAAAGAAAAAGATAGCAGAGTGCCTTGAATATGCTGAACGACTGCTCTCCTTACAGACTCCCACTCATCAGCAAAATATGTAGAAGACACACACACACACACACACACACACACACCTTTGCAACATTCCCATGCTTAAGTATTACTCATTACCAAACCACCTAATGCACAGAGATTTACATGAACACATTTAGCACCCAACTGGCTGGACAACTTAGCCAAATATGCAAAAAGTTTTAAACACTAAATTCTCTTTACTCAAAAAGTCAGATTTCACAAAGCTTTTAGTCTATACTTAACAGAAAAAATAATATTTTCAGAATTTACTACTACCATTTCAATGTAATGTTGTGTTTTTATTTATTGTGTGTAACCTATTGTGTCTTCCTTTATTAAACAAAACCTGACATGTGACTAAATACAGTTGTTTTAAATTACCTCCAGATGTCCTTGTATGCGTCACGTGCAAATGTATCGTAATGAGTATTTTACTCAAATTTCTTCACAGGATGAAAATTTACTCAAATGTACCCTTTCCTTAAACGCAGTCCTGTTCGCTTAAGTGTGCATCGTTAGCTTTTAATGAGATGTGGCTACAGCTGAAGTCAAATGTTTAGATGCATTTCAGGGTACAGTAGATGGTAGGCTTGGGTTTTTCAGACGTTATTAGAGCTGAACTATTGAAACCCGTCTTGTGCAAATGTTTTGAACCCCCTGGTCAGATTCCATGTTTTATTGAGCCTTTAAACAAAAGTAAGGTAATGCAGAAAATAACCAGTATATTGTACAGTTAGTGTTTATTTGCTGGATAGAAGATATTGGGGATGGAATGCAAAAATTTATGGTTTATTGAACATTGGTTATTTTTGGTTATTTAAAAAAAATACATATTTTAAAACATACAATGCAATGTTCAACATGATTTTTAATTTTAAAAATATCTCAAATGATCAATTTGGTGGTGATGAAAATTTAAAAACATTAAAAAATCATGTTCTTAAAGAGACAAATATAATTCTAGCTTAATGTAAGAGGGAAATTAAGTGGGTAGCGGTTTGTGGCTACATAGCTCGTTGAGTTTTTTTCAAACAGCAATAGGAGCTATAAATTCTTCCCCGGTCTGTGAGTACTGGGAGGCATTTCTGACCAGGATAAGGCATGACATTTTAAAAAAATATATATTCCACGCTTGACACTGGGTATACATATGTTTTCATGTTCAAAAGAGGAAATGATTATTAAAGGATAGAGGAAAATAAGTAGCGGGAATGAGATATTTGCCTTCTGTCACCCTAATAGCTATTATGGTGATGTGAATGCGGTGAAAGAAAAAATACAACCAAATGGATGAACGATGAACCATTAATAATTCTGATGACACAAACAGAAAACAATCTTCTGGAAAATGACTATACATATGGTCACCAGGAATCAGAATCAGATTTTGACAGCACTTAATAATAATACCAATCAATCCCTGTTATTCCCTCTCTCTCTCTCTCTCTCTCTCTCTCTCTCTTTATCTCTGTGTGTGATTTCTGTGTTTGTGAGAGTGATGAGATGTAGATCTGGAATGGAGAGGTTACTGCACCTGTGTGTGTGTGTGTGTGTGTGTGTGTGTGTGTGTGTGTGTGTGTGTGTATGTGTGTGTGTGCGCGAATACTCCCTTGTGTGTGTTTTTGTAGAGCTGGATGAAGAGACAAAGAGACAAAATGGGGAGGTGGACTGTGTTTTGGCATTAGCATGCTGCGAGTGTCAGCACTCGATGTGCCTCCGTCCCCCTCTCCATCCCTCTCTCATCCCTCTTTCTTTCTCTCTCGCCTGCCCATCTCTCTCTCCTCACTGTCCATAGCAATTATGCCATCAAAACACTCCAGCCAAAGAGGATAATTGCATCCTGAGTGCTGGAGAGAGAGTGCGCAGCAGAGCGAGTTAGAGTGTGTATTTGTATGACTGTATGGATGTGTATGTGTCGTTGTAGAAGAGACAAAGGACATGAGATTCTGTGAGTTCGCTTATGTATGGAAGTATGTTAGAGAGAATGAGAGGTAGAAAAGGCCACAGTGCATTACTGTTAGTAACGTTCTTTACAGCAGGTAGGAGTCAATTTGGTCAGAGATCAAAGAAGCAGTTTGCTCTGTTAAGTGGATTAAAACGTCCAGTTCTAGCTTTTACCCATATATACAGCTTCATTATTTTGAATTGTGTTGTACACAAAGTGAGCCATAGTCTTTGGAAAAGGCTTTTATAGAAAGTGGGTGCTAAAGGTCACCACTAGTTTGCATTTATCTCCTATTTTTAAATTATCAAACTTCAGCATAACGACATTAGTGAAATGTTGATTTTTTAGCACAATTCCTAAAAGAAAGGCGCCATTGTTTTAACTTTGTTTGTATGCCTTCTACTATTTCTACTTGTTATTTATTTGTTGATTTTCAGTATTTGTTTTAAGTCGGTTGGAGTTATTGTATGACTGGAACCACTTGGAAACAACGGCAAGGCGACCAATCGCAGGGCATTATGAACTTCATAATACATTTAGTGTGAATCCTTTCAGCAGCTCCTGTTAGGGGTCGCCACAGTGGAATGTGGTCCATGTTATTGATTCGGAATAGTTTTTACAACGAAAGTTATTCCTGATAAAACCATCCTATTTATCTGGGTCTGGGACTAGTACTACAATGTACTGGTGTGTGCATCATTAGTTTAGAAATGGGGAGTTCAGACTCTCCGTTGTAGTGTGCTGTTGGAAAATCATTCTGCTTCACCTGGGCACTACACATTTCCTTAGTAAAACAAATAATAAAGCATGCAAAGAAAAAGTCAACAGTAATGGTGGCAATTGTAAGACATTCAGAAATATTATAAATAACCTTTTTAAACTGACAGTAACAACTGTAAATTATTAAGGTATAACCAACTAAACAATATTTTCTTGTGTGCACACATTTTCTCTGTAAGATACACCTCTCCATTATTTAATTTCTATAGACCAATAGATTCAAATCTAGTTTCTCTGTTTTCTGTTACCATTACCTCTCAACACTATCCAGCTCAATCCCTCTGTCACCTTGCCCAAGGCTTTGTGTTGAGTGCGCACATACTTTCTCGCAAAGGGAATCAATAGGCAAACACTTTGGCAGTCCATCAACCCTCTCCAATCTCTCTCGCTCCCCTCCTGGCTGCCATTTTTTTATTTCATACACATTTAGATTCATATTGCAACATGTTTGATCATGACTTATTCAAATTAGGCATTTCTGTATTCCAACTCCTACTGTCAGAGTGGAGGGAGAGTTGGGTGGTATTTTTATAATGCTGTGCACAAATAGCCAAACCCCAGGCACACGAATTTCCTCTTGCTTTGTTCAAATGACTCATAAATTTTAACAGAGATGTTGTCAGTCATTTGGCTTCAGTTCAAAGGATTCAGTTTCCTATGTGCAGTTGTCACCATACAACAGTCTGTCCAGCCCTCAGCCAAACCCAAACATGGATAGATAATTGATCCTTTTGTGAAGCAGGCAATCTAACAAACTGTAGTTTAAATATTTTCATATCTCACCACATGCATCTTCATAGTCACTTAAATAAGGGTACATATGTTTGTTTTATAGTGTAATCATTTTCTGCATCTGGTCTACATGAGTGTACTCTGCTGTGTAATTTTCTATTTCCAGCTAACCTTTGCTCTGGTATTGTTTTTGTATCTATTCAAATGTTTTGTTTACACAGATCTAGCTGTCGGCTCGCTTTATTAAAAAGGCTTTGTGTCACATTTCTTGTTTCCATAACAACGGAGGTGGCCGGTGATTGTGGGCCCCCAGTTGGTGTCCCTGAAGTGGAGTAAAGGGAGTGATTGGATCATAAAAATGAACAAGGGCCAAACAAAAAAAGCTGGATTATGTTTACATATTAAGATGAATAGGTTTGCTGGACAGAGCCAAAAACATATTTAAATAATGCTGCTAGTATGAAGGTATGGAGGCAAATGTCAGCTTCAGCAGGACAGGGCTGAATAAACTGAAAATGCCAGCCACATAACATAATCAGTCCAAAACATGTATGCTCTAGTAATCTGCTTCTAACACTTTTAAATGCTGTAAGTTTAAGTGTTGTGATTTGGTGGGCAGTGAAATATGCGATTTGTCAATATGGCAAAAATTCATGTTCATACAGGGTATTTCCCAACACCCTGTATGGCATTGTTTATTTCCATAATGTGTACAAATCGCACATTTAGTTGCTGGCTCATCACTGCTCTAAAGTCATATATGTTTAAAAATATGTGTATCTTCATATTTAGTTGGTTGGAAACAAAGCAAACACTTATTGTGAAGTGGGTTGCACTGTCGTCTCACAGCAAGAACGTCCCCTCGTTCGATCCCCAGGCTGGGCGGTCTGTGTGGAGTCAATTGATATAATGTTGTGAGCTAATGAATCTTGTGTAATGAATAATAGTTTCCTGTCATGAATGTAGAGTTTAAAACATGACGTTCAAATCCCAGTAAACAATAAACTTATTGTGAAAGGCAACAAAATGCTGCAATGGGCTTCGTATAGACTTGAGACCCTGATCAGGATAAAGTTTAGTAAATACATAAGATTCATTAAATTAAAATAATTGTAAAAGTTAGAGGTTCCTTTATAGTAAAGACATTCAGTCATGTCATTTTCATTAATAAGTCTGAGCAAAATATTTTTCTATAATTAATATTAGCATATTACGCTAAAAAAGAAAATAGTGGCATGGTGTTGCTGCTCCATCGCATAATGAAACTGAATTTAATTCTCTTACTCTGAGAGCTAGTGAAAAATAATGAAAATAACGTCCTTGACTCTTGAGAGACCAAATCACAATTACAAAAATAGCTGAATAAGTCAGACATTCTGACAATCAGAGATGTTTTATGTTTTTTTATGTTTAGGCAAAAGAGGGGATTCAAAAAATATACCATAAGCATAACAAGAAAAAACAACTCAAAAGTCATGGCCGGGTATGTCACACAAGGACAAACTGAATCAACAAAAATAACTGTGGCTGCAGGTGGGTGCTTACTGACAAGGATAGAAAACACTTACAGGATAGTTGTTGGATAACCCAAAAATTGCTTCCACAGAAATAACCACAGAATGACCCAATTTTTTAATTTTTTAATGCTTTTCTCAAACTCTGTGTGCAAAGATGCCAGACTTGGTGTAAGGAACACAATATTATTGAAGAACTGTTAAGTAATACATCCTAAAGCTATGCCAATTAAATTCTATGGAAAACATTTAAAAAAATGAATGAATAAATAAAGGTTTTCATGCAAACTCTGCCCTAAACAGTGCAGCAACATCTTCACTTTGCCATTTGTCCCTATCACAAAAGCTTACAGTGTCATGGTTTCAACACATTTGAACACATAGGTGGTAATTATATGCAGATAAAGCAAACTGCAGCGTATTGATTAATCATAATGGTGTTGATCGGTGAAGTGTGTAGTACTGTCGCCTCACCAAGAAGGTTCGACCCCTCAGGTGGTCCAGGTTCGGCCTGGATTCTTTCTTTCATTCTCTTTGTGTCTGTGTTTGATTTCATCCAGGAGCTCTACTTTCCTACTAGCCTTAAGACATGTAAGTGAGGTAAATTTGAGAAAATAAATTTTGAACTGGTGAATCTTGTGTAATGAAGACCAACCATGTCTGTCATGAATGTAACCATATAAATAAATTTTAAATAAATACATAATGATGTAGCTGAACTGATCACAACAATAATATGTTGATGGCAAAATGTAAGTTTTCCCTACAGTTTTAATATGTATTTATTTGTAGAATCGTTCAACTCTTAAGGACAAAAATGTGGAATTTCTACGACTGCAACTGCTCATTTCGATGAAAATCAAGTTTGTCCAAGCCAAACCCTGTGTGTGTGCGCGCGTGAGTGTGAGTGTGTGTGTGTGCGTGCACGCGTGTGCGCGCGCGTGTGACTGTGCGTGATTACGGACAATCCCACTTTGGCACAGCGGACAGTGAGTGTGTGCATTTGGCTGGTAAACGGAAGGGATCGCAGCTGAAACTCGGCGGCACTTTTCTTCTTTACATCAGCACTGAGCGATCCTCTTTTCAGGAATAAATATTTGGAAATCACAAATCAAAGCGACGCCCCGGATTCGCCTTCATCTACACTGTCGTGTAAGTACATTTTACACTCTTTAAAGCGTGTGTACTGTAGCTGGTCATTTGTTTCGGTGTTTATAGACAACGCGGTCAGTGCGTCAATGCGCTACCGGAGTCGCTCAACATCATCCATCCCCTTTTATTTGATCAGATTTAAGATCAATTTGAAAGAATAAATAAACTGAAAATGAAGTATATGTGTGTATGCTTACTTATTCTAGTTATAGACTTCTGACTTATGTACGCTCGTAGTTCATATCAGCACCAATACACATACGCCACTTGATTCTAGCAATGGCAAACCATCTGTGACGAGCAAAAACATGAATAAATAAAATAAAATAAATAAAAAACGACCAAAAACGACAACATTGAAACTAAAGGTAGATTTTAGATACTCGTTTTGATGTTGGATCTTCATTTACTCTTTTGTGTTGTGTCAAATCGTGTACAACGATGTAACGTACTGACAAAGCATCTGATTCCAAACCACACTTCAACTGAAAGCATCATTTGTACATATGTACATGTGTGCATATCTTCTCTTAAGACGAAAAGTTATAAGGTCTACGTACAATTTCACAAAAACACAAACTTGTAGAATAGTTTAAAGCGTGTTTAAACGTATTTTTTTTTTAATATAATGTCCTTTTACTTATATAAATCTGCGTGCCTAAAAGTACAGTATTAATGTAGTTCTACAGGCTCACAAAGACCTAAACATTGAATTTTAGATAATTATTATATTAAACCTTGTTTTAATCTCATTTCAGCAATGATCATGAACATAAAAATGCAGTGAGAGTTGTAGGAAAAACCAATATGAACTGTCTCAGTTGTGTGAATTATGCTTATATATACACACACACACACACACCACTGTAATTCTGTATAGACACAGCCTAATTCTTAAAAAATACATTTAGTACTAGTGATGGTAATTAAAAAACCTTTAGACCTTAATTTTTTCTAGTTAAAATGTTATTTTAAAACATTAAGTGGTTATTAAGTCAACATTGCGTAAACAAAAAGACTGCTGATTATTTTACCACATTGTCAATGCTAATTTAAGCAGCAATGTTAATAGCAATAGTGCCTAACCCTCCTGTCTGTGGT
>JAYDZG010000036.1:12997830-13022570 GCA_034509265.1 Microcambeva bendego
ACTTTGCCTTTTATTTTGCCTCATATGCCTGTATTGTTTGATCTCTACTGATGCCCTTTGACCAATCACTAGACTGCCAATCTGCCTCCAGAGAGATCAACACTCAGTGTTGGCGGTGTCAGTATTGGAGCTGCTCTACTTCTTTTTAATTGCAGCTCAGTGTGTACTGTGTTACTCTCTCTTTTATCTATTACTCCATCGCCTCAGTAGTGAGGCCTCATAGTTTCCACATCATAGAAAAAGATACTTAACCATTCTCAAAGTTCACAAAAATGTTTGAATGTTGAATGTAATTGTGGTGAAAAGCTTTTGTATTTGTGTAGGAACCAATATCCATTGTTGGGGTTGACAGTTCCCTTTCTTTTTGTAAAACATCTGGTTATCCCCAGGTTGTACCATGAAGGCAAAATGTTTAGTTTTTCTAGGTGCTGGTTGGTGCTTGTCTCAACAGATAACCTTCCCCCAGTTTCTTTGTTGATTTGAATGCATGTTTGGGGTAATAACTAGTTAAGGGTCCATCTTTTGTGTGTCCATGCAGCAGCAACTAGGTTCTTCATAACCGTGTGTTATGAAGATGGAGTGTAATGGTGGATTTTGATTGGCAGAACTAGGAATATTTAAAGAACAAAATATGCCTAACTTAAAAGTAACAATAAAACACTATACCTCAACAGTAGCTGCCTTTTCATTTAGTCACTAGAAAGCAGTCACACTGCTTTTCTGAGCTCCCTCTCTATCCATCGACAAAAAAATGCCAGGTATACTCCACAAAAAACACAGGCTGGATACCACAACACTAGCAGATGTCAGGCTTTCATGCAAACCTTGTGGAGTTTCTAACAGTTTTTTTTAGAAACATGCACAACAATAATCAGCTGAATACCACTTTGTATGGCTCTTCCTGTTCCTTTGCACCAGGTGAATTTAATTCACTATGACTTAGGCTTCCCAACTGGGCAGATCAATATACTGTATCTGTTTAACTGACTTTTTAAGTGTTAAAATGCCATATCTTCATATGAAAAGTTGTTATTATTTCATGTTCCATCTATTCCCCCAAAACATGTTATTTATACACTGCCTGGCCAAAAAACTAATCATAGCACACTAATATTTTGATGGACTACCTGTAGCTTTGATTACGGCACACATTCGCTGTGGCATTGTTTCCAAAAGCTTCTGTAATGTCACAATATTTATTTCTGAGTTGCATTCATTTTTCCCCAAGATTCTTCAAGTCTTCTCCAATACATCCCAAATATTCGCAGATCTGGACTCTGAAAATGATGTCGCATGCATCCTGAATCAATGGCAATGCATGAATCCTGGAACTGTGATCTTGGAATATGCCTGTGCCATCAGAGAAGAAAAACTCCATTAATGTAACCTGGTCGTTCAGTATAGTCAGTTGATTTCATTCTTTGTGCACATAATGATGCAGGACCTAGACCTGACCAACGGCAGCAACCTCTGGCACTGCCCCCACAGACTTGTATAATAGACAGTAGTCATGTTGAGTGGATCAATTCAGCTTTCTTCTTATCCTGATCACTCATCAGACCACAAAATAGGAACATTTAAATAAAAAAAATATTTGTGTAACCCCAACAGGTTTCATAAATCAAGATAAGCAAGGATAATCTAACCAAAATATCAAAGGTTTATTAAAGTCAATAAAAAAAATGGCTCTATATGGGAGCATGTCGGTTTTGTTTACTAGTTAACACCAAATGACGGTTGCAAATTAGACAGACGGTGCCGCGATTTATCTACATAAAAACCATTTTGAAGCCTACAGTTCAATGAGAAAATCGGTGAGAGTTCGCTTGAGTCCATCAGAAAAGAAGTTCTGTATGTACTTTCTTAAATCAACTTTATCTGCAAACAGGACTTCACAGACTAGTGACTTTGTTGTTTACTTACAGCTCTGACAAGAGGCCTATACATGCCAAATGTACAATTGATTTCATAATTGTATCAGATCCATTTAGTAAGAGACTGTCTGTGCTCTGCTGTGGAGTTCCTGTCAGAAGGAATGTCTCAGCAGTGAGAAGAGGGTTGCCAGATTTTTTGGCATTTTTCTTCAGATTCTGCCAGATGTTGCAAATTGTTGGGCAAAACGTGCATTTTTGGGCTGGTTTGTCATCATTTTGGTGGCTTAAAATATAAAAAAAGCTATTGTTTTCTAATGCCACTGGAATATAAACAGGCCCACCGATCTAACCCGCTGTGAAAAGACTGATTGACAGGTTATTCTCGGTATTCTTGGTTTTTGACTGAAAACCACGGTTGCACTGGCGGCTATTTATGAATATTCAGTTGTTAAGGCTGTTAATTATGGAGAATTGGAGGCATTGGCATATGAATAAAGAAACAATGGCACTTTTGAAACAATTGCTTTACATTTTGTATTTCACAGTTTACCTCACCTCTAAAAGATAATATTCTGCTATGCATGCTTTTCTTTACAAATGTACATTTAATTAAATTAATTAAATTTCTACTCATAAAGAAATATATTTTCTATCAATAAAGCACTGGTTCATTAGAATAAACTGTTTTTTTTTTTATTCCACAATAAAAGTGTGATATATTTTAATTGCAATATTATATCCAATATGCAATATAATATGCAATGCAATATTGAAATAAACTAATCACTTTTTAGATTAACTTCTGCCCCCATATAAGGAATTATTTGGGCATCCCTGGCCTATATTATGTAAATAAAATCAATTGTTAATCTGATATCATTTAGGCTTTGAGTTTAATAACTAACTTAGAGTTCACAACTCCAAGTCACTTAAAATATATTTTTTTCAGTACTAATTATAACTTAGTAACTTGAATTGTTAAAAATAGTTTAAATAAATTCTGATAATGATTCTGAAATGTTTTTTGTAGGCAACATTGTAGTTTTTAATGGTAGTGACAATTTTTACATTCCAGCCAGCAGAAACTGTTATAAAACATACATGAATACATTACATAAATCACTGCTATCCAGTTTCACCCACAGTAAAACTGACTAATCTTATGAATAAACCAGAGATATTACTGCACTGCTTTGTGCTCAACTTTCCAACATGGCTGGTTTGTGTCCCCTGTGCCCCACACTTGCCCTCTTCAGTTGGTAAACCACATTTGCTGTTTCATCTGACAAATCCTGAAACAAACATCAAATCTGCTGAGACAACTGCAATGTGTGTGAGAAATTAACATGCTGGTACTAGTGCTTTACCATAAAATACTTACTTTAGCAGATGCTTGACCTGCAAAAACAATGGCACTGTCTTTTTTACCATCCTAAATTATAAAAGAAGCCAAGTTATAATCAAGCCATATAGATTAAAATGAAAATATGTTTGTATTGTGAATATATTCAGTATATATGTACAATTGTGCAATTACTATGATGCTGTGCATATTGTAACCAATTTTATACCTAACAAAACGGGCTCTGCCTAACATTTACTTTGATTTCATAAAGGGTGTCCTATATTATGTGATTGGTTTCATACATATATGCAGTTTAACATGATAAGTGGACTGTTTAAGGTGATTCACAAATTAGGATGCAAATAGAATATATATGTGGGATCATTTTTTTGGCCATTAAGCATGTGTTTCTGACCTGTCCAACTGGAGTAAGCTCATCACAGATCATACTCATGGTATCAATCCAGTTTCCATAGATACTGTCCTCTTTAGGGCTTGGCTTCTGTTCACTGTTTAAAACAGCAAAATAAAATTGATGTCTGTAAAAGTTGTCATTTTTAATTATAATTATACATCAAAATGAAAAAGGTTATTCATTATATTACCAACGTACAAGATTATTTGATTTTTTTTCACACGACTCACATTTTGTCTATATTTTTATATGTGGCCCAGGCAACACAAGCAACACATTTTACTCTCTGCACTGTGGCTGAATGAGTAGCACTGTCACCTTATGGCAAGAAGGTCTACTCATAGCAAGTGGGTTTACTCCAATTAAATGTTCCCACAGTCCAAAAACATGCAGACAGGTTAATTGGAGAAACAAATTTGTCAATGGCTGTGTCTGAAGTTAGACTTGTAAAATGATGAACCTTAAGTATCTTTGTATAATATTGTCCTACTGGCGTTTACTAGATGTAACATAAAGCCTAATCCAAAAGGGGGCACTCGTGTACAAGTCTATTTAATTATGATTACACAGTATTTCTATGACCCAGTTTTTTTGATTTGCGAAAATTTCTGATTCTGCTGGACATCCAGTTCCAAAACATAGGCATTGATATGGAATAAAGACCCATCCTCATAACTGCTTTCGGTGTGTGTCACTGTGCCTATCTAATCAATAAGAATTTATGAGATCAATGAGAGAGAAGTTCTGGTCCCATGTTGTCTGTCATATGTAAGCAATTAAATCAGTAATGACTAATGATTCTAAAACTAAAAAAAAATCGTCTCTTTTCCATGACTGTATGTAATAAATGACAACTGACAGAATACACCAATGAGTGAAATACATCAGCACAATTACTACAATGAGGGGGTAAAGTGGCTTTGTCATTCTTTTAGAAACATTTGCTGACATACAGTAGTTTCCCCTTACTTCAATATAAAATTGTTATCTCAAATCAAAGCTGAATCATATTCAACATAGTAAGAGCGGTCTCCAACTGAATGACAAAGTGCCAATACTCTATTCATAGGGTAAAGAGGTTGGACACCGCTGTCCATTTGTATACAATATACAAATCAAATTCATATAATCACTGTCCAAGTTTTTCTTTCTTTTTTTACAAGTGTGGCTTGTGTGTTTATTTCTCTAACTGTTTGTTAAAGCAAATTTCGAGATGAAAAAAAAAAACTACATAATACCGGTACAAGTGTCTCCATTGGCTGCTAGAACTGTGCATCAAAACTTTATCTCCTAGCCCTATTCGTGTGTGTGTGAAAAACTGGCTTTTTGGACATACTTGAGGACAGCGAAGATATGCAGCAAAGTCACACAAATTCAGAATTTTACATAAAAGCTCTGCTAATTACTAATATAGTTTCCCATAGTTTCTTACCTGATGTCTTTAAGGAGGTCCTGCTGGGCTTTAATTTGCCTCTGAGCCTCCTGGATTCTGCCCTCCATTGTCAGTCTGGCACACAGCTGAGCACAGTGAACTCCAAGCACTGCCATATTCAGACTACCTGGCCATAACCAACTACAAAGAGGGAGAAAGCCACTAATTAAATATGTACTGTCTTCTTATGATAGCTGTGCTATTGTGCAAGTTGATACCTGCTGGTGGTTACACGCTTCTGCTGGGTGATGATTCTTGTCACTTTCTTTGAATCTCGAGTCTTGAAAGACAACTGCAGCTGGAAAGGTACTCTGTCTCTTCTCTGAAAAACTACACAAACAAAAAACTATTTATTTGGTCATCATACATTTATTTCTACTGAACCTGTGTTTTTTCCATTTCTAAAATTAAAGAATATCTGATGATGCAGCAGGTATTTTTTCTTTGTTTATTAGCCATTCCACTTAGAAATTACTTGTCATTAAGCATTAAACATAAATTCTGCAGGCTGGCCACACCTGTGGGCACTCAGCACTTTGACCACTCTGCATTTTTGTAGAGACACAGACGGTATGGTATGGCAATGGTAGACAGCATACATAAATGAGATAATCAAAAGGAAGCAAGTGTGAGAAAGCAAATAAGAAGAAATATAGGAATAGTACTAATGTAAAAGATTAAACAAACAGATTACCTGAAGTTAGAACTCTACTCTACTAAAGTAAAACAAATAAATCAGTTTAAAGGGTTCAGCTCACTTTATTTAAGTTATATTAATTATTTGAGAGACTTGCACTTTATGTTTTGGGAGTTATCCCAACCTCAAGATTAAGAATATTTTTATCTGATTTTATTAATGTCTTCTCTTTTGTTTGAGCAGACCAGTTTTGGTGTTTCCTTTGTTTGACGTTGGTTCCCACCATCTTCGGGTTTCTAACCACTGTGTCCACTCTCCCAATAGAGCATTGGTAAAGCACTGCTCCTTGGTGCATGGGGTCACTGGTTCTAATCCAGCCCTCACACAGTGAATACTCAAGCACATATCTGTCAATATTTTCGTGTTTAAAACAAAACCAAATATCACCCACAATAAATAAACCAGGAGCTCCACTCTTGGGTTCACCACACCCCCATGCCGTAACACATGGAAACATAAATAATGTCTCATAAGTATGTAAAATAATTGCTATTCAAAAAGCCCTAAATCTAATAAATGCTCATACATTTTATTTTCACTTACCTTCTACTTTTTCAGGTTTAACAGCAAACTGAAAAGTGACTTCTGCTCCTTCTATAACATTTCCAATCTCCCTTACCAGCTTGTTACTGTCCTCCTCAAAAGGGTAATAGCTTAACAAAAAGAGACAAATACTGAAAATAGAATATTTTTGTAAAGAGCAATGGCAATCAAACTGGATCATGATATGCCTGGTTCCACTGGGTACCCCCAAGACTCATGCTAAACATGTCTGAAACTCTGACAGAAGTACACCCTGAACAAAGTGCCAACCCACCAGTAGGTGCCAAACATTTATATTTTACTCAGAGTTTAGTACAGCCAATCCACTCTCTGCACCATTTATGGGGTAAAAAATGGTGCCACAGTTAAATAAATACAGTCTTAAACGATACAAAATCATTGTTTTAACCAAATACTGTAATAATGTCATATTTTAGGTTTTAATAAAATAATACTCTTTACTCTACTCAGACTCTGAGTGTTTCTTTCTGTATTTGTAGGTTTTTTTTCTTGCCATAGTTGCCCTTGGCTTGCTTAACAGGGGTTTTTGGTCTGGTGGTCCTACATTCAGTAAAGCTGCTTTGTGAAATTGTCTATTATAAAAAGTGCTATAAAAATAAAATTTTGACCTGACTTGATAACGGATGCTCACATGCCATCAGCTGCCTGCAGAGTTGCCACAACATGAGTTGCCAGAACATTATCAGCTAAAGCACTTTGAATTTCTGTTGCAACAGTAGCAATGTTAACTCTGTTGATCTAGGAAGGGAAAGAGTGAAAGAGAGAACAATATGGTTTAATCAATGTTTTGTTTTTTGCCTTGAGGAACTGAATAGATATCTGGGTTGTATAAGAGGAGTGCACAAATGTGGACCTGAGGGATCCAGAGAGCGGAGTTCTCAGATTCCCTGCTCTGTAGTACCCTTTATCACGAAGCATTATACAGTAATACACAAGACTGTTATCTTAACATTGGAGAGTTGCACACAGTGCTGAATGCAAAACACCATTACAAATACATTTACATTTGTTGATTTGTTTGACTTTGAAGATTACTTGTGATTTATATTTTGGCCCCTATGATTCGTATGTTTTAGCAATGTACAGGGACATATTTCCTTTCCTGAACTAAACAGTCTTTTCTATTTTGATTCCTCCATCACAGATGGCCCAAAAGACAAGTAGTAATTTATGTTTCTAAATCAGTTTGATTAATTATTTTACTTACCCTGCCTCCTGTATGATCAGCTAGCTTTCCCACCTCTGCCAGGCAACAATTTTCACCCTCAAATGTCATCACTGATATTATCACACTGCACACAACCACAAACATGCTATACTATGTGAAGGAAATAACACTAGTTCTTCCTGTAGTTACAGAGTAAGAAAACCTTTATATATAAACATAGATGTAGTGGATTCCCAGTGTGACACTCATGACAGTCACATTAATGTACATACATTCATTTATAATATTGTACTTGCCTTATAAATTATACTTTTTTTTACCACAAACAGGAGCATAAGAAATACATGGGTGTCATTTTAAAATAAGTGTTGTGACTAACCCTTTTTTTGCTGCATGGCTGGCTAACTGGCTGTAAAAGTACGGTGAGGCTGCATAGTCCTGTTCTAATTGTCCCAAACCAATGTTAGCCTGACCATCGGTGCAAATTATAACCTAAAATTAATCAGAACAAAGACATATTATCTTATGGTCTATTATCAAACTACTGACTAAAAGTTAAAGTGGGTCACTCATATGTACAAAAGAGCCACTAACCTTAGATCCAGGAAACTGAGAGGCCATAGCAACAGAGATAAGTGCTGCCGGGCCCAGAGCTGTGGCTCCATGCTCTCTTAATCTTTGATTTGAAAAAAGATCATCATTATAGATAGAAGGAGTATATTTATGGTAAAATTCTAAGTATTTTGATCACAGGGGTTATGTTAAACTCTTTATAAACAAGTTAGAATAGTCTACAAGCAAAAAGGGAGTTTTGCATTATATGTCCTTTTAATTAAAAATAAAACTTAAAGTTGGTGCTTAAGGGCGGCACAGTGGATATGTGGGTAGCACTGTCGCCTCACAGCTAGAAGGGCCTAAGTTTGATCCCCAGGTTGGATGGTCCAAGTCCTCTCTGTGTGGATGTTTACATGTTCACTCCATTTCTGATTGGGTTTTCTCCAGGAGCTCTGGTTTCCTTCCACAATACAAAAACATGCAGCCAGGTTAATTGGACACACTAAATCTTCCTATAGGTACATATCTACTAGAATCTTGAATAAATAGAGAGGGTTGTGTCAGGAAGAGCATCCGGCATAATAACCATGCCAAATCAGTTATACAGATCATGTTGTGCTGTGATGACCCTTAACGGGAACAGAAAAAAGAAGAAGAAATAAAGGTGATAGGCCTGGGGCAGTGACCGAGGCCCCAAAACACACTAACATCCTGGTCGGGTGTACTGCTGTATTCCACCCAGTGATTCTTGGGAAATCATACCCCGAATGACCAGGATCAATTGGTGGTAAAACATGGAAAAAATGTTCTTAAGTAAAAGCATTATTCAAACAATATATTGTTATGTGACACACTGATGATTAAAGATTAAATAAAATTGCATCACAAAAACCCACATATCACTTCATTACTCACTCTTTAACTCTCTGTGTGAGGGACTGGAACGTTTCAGCAATGCAGTGAGGGGTAGAATACTTTTCACCCTGCTCTTTTATATGGTCAAAATCAACCAGAGCCCAGTCCCGGAGACTGAGGGGAACTCCTGTTCCATCCCCGTACACCGTTACCTGCCAATACCAACAAAGGGCTAATTTATGTAAAAAATATATAGGGTACATAATCTCAAATCAGATACTTAAGTTATAACAGAGAATATGATTTCTCTCAGGTTGCCACCACTGATTCCCTTGCATCTGGAGCAGGGTTTCAGGTGGGTCTACAAAGGCTGTGAAAATCTGGGATATGTTCATAAGGAGCATGTTAAGAGGGACATGCCCGTGTTTCCCTTGTTGCTCTTAAAGATGGACACACCTGAAGGCGTGACTATAACTGGATGGTTGACTAGTGGCTAGAGGAGTTAATTACCCTATTTATTTGAACCTGTTTGTTCACCCTTTGTGTAAATATTATTTTAAATGAAATGAATAGATCTGAAGAAAAAGGCAAAAATAAATTAGTACTCTATGTAGTACTCTAAAAGTAAACTCTATTTTGTACCTCATCATTAAAAGTGACCAGTGCAACTCTGCGGTGAGGTGCAGATTTCATGGTGAAGGACAGAGCCATCTGTAGAGCCTCCTGAATGCCCTGAAACCAGAATAACCAGAATAACCAAAACACAATGTACATAATTTCAAACTAATCACTAAATAAAAACAAACTCAGAAATTTTCAACCATATGCAAAGCAAAGGCTACTGCTAATGCCAAAAAGAAACCACAGAACAAACACAAGAAATTTAATGACACAATAGTGGTGCAACATTAAAGAGGTGTTAAGTCAAGGCTTAGGTTTTGGGTTGACGCTAGGGTTATGGATGGGGTTATGGTATAATATTTGAGCTCGGGTTAGTGTTCCAGTTACGGATTGCACTAGAGTTAGGGCTGGGATTAGATCTATGGTTAGGGGTTGAGGTCGGTCTGGGGCTAAGGTTTAAGCTATGTTTAGGGCTGGGGTGGAGTTATGTTTGGAGTCAGGTTTAGGTTTGATCTTATGGTTTGGGTTAGGGTTTGAAGCTAAATTAAGTTTTTAAATTAGGTTTAGGGTGAAAGCTAGCTCTAGAGCTAATGCTATTGGTGGAGCCAGGTTAACGGTTTGGGCTAATCTTATGGTTGGAGCTAGGGTTATATTTAGAGCTAATTTTGGGGTCCTGCAGTCCGTCTCCATGTTGGATATTAAAGAAGTAATATTCATATGACACTTTATTAAATTGAGTCATCTTTTTGTACAGTCATCAGTTTTACATTACCTGTAAGCGTGATACATATGTGGGTGATCTCATACTATTTCCAGGAGACACCTGAATGAGTAGGGAAACAGGTCATTATTAATTTTCTTAAAATGAGAGAAACAATGAACGGGTGCGGATGTGAAAAAAGTGGATCAAGAAAAGTAACCTCTGATGTGACACTCATGCTACCAGAAATGTCTACACAGAAGACCACCAGCATATCCTCCAGGTTCACATAATCAGCATCTAGGTCCTGATCCACATAAAGCACGTCTCTACCTGGAGGAGTCCAGAGAGGAAATCGGCCGATTTTTAACTCATTCTGAGACAAGACATTCTGGTTATCACAGAATTCACAGCCCCATGTCTAAAAGAGAAAGAAGCAGAAAGAAAGCATTATAACTGAATACAATGCAATGTAAAACAAATGAAAAAAATTTTTTCTGGTCACAGCAGATTTAGTTATGTTAACCATCTAACCATGTGTATATGTATTCACCCCCTTTTCTATGACACCCTTAATCTAAGTGTCACATCTGTCAGTATATACACAAGGAAAGTATAGACCAAGGAAAGGGTTGGGTTATCCAAAAAATAAAAAAATATATCCAAATCTATGATGATACCCCGGAACACCATCAAATCCATTATCATCAAATGAAAAGAACATGGTATCACAATAAACCTGCCAAGAGAGGACCACCCACCAAAACTCTAAAACCAGGTAAGGAGGGCATTAATAAGAGAGGCAGCACATAGACCAAAGGTAACCCTGGAGGAGCTCCCATTTTAACATATAAAAAGATGGGTTTACAATACACCTGAACATACTATAGGATGGAAATGCAAATACTTACTGTTGTGTTGAAGTTGATTTGTGAGTTGCTTACAGAGGACATGACTGCCTTACACTTCCCACAGTGCACCAATTTCTGTGTGCTCTGTACACTTGATGCTGAAAGATAGGTGGCAGTACATTTTACATCTGTACAGTTGTGGTCAACAATACTGGCACCTTCAGAAATAAGTGGATATATATAAACATTGTCTCATTAAAATATTTTAATATAATGTTTAAATACATTAGAAAAATAATGTAATGTACATTATGTCAATGTCAATGTACATGCAGCCATTGTAAAAAGTGGAGCACATGACATGGACACGATTAAGGACCCATTTCCTTCACAACGAACTTGTGGCAACAATCGCAGCCTCCAAGTTTTTGTGGCCCCTGCTGTTGCTCTCAAGCTCGGGAAATCTCAAGATTTTGAATTTCAATCCGGACTCCTGTCTGGTCAGTTTTTATTCTTCTTAATGCTTATCCATTTTTGGATGTTTGGGTCATTATACCACTAATTATATTAAACTTAAATATAATATTCAAACACGTTTATATTACACTCTGAAAAGGCCCCACGGTCCTCTGATTTCTTAAATCTTGGAAATGTACAGTCTAGTTTTTATGTCTTCTTTCAGCAGTGGATTTCTTCTTGGTCTTGTCTTGTTCTGTGTACGATTTATAGTAGATATATAATATAAACTATCACTATTTCTTGGCCACCCTTTATTTATTTATTTTTTGGATCTTGTGTAAGTTTTTTGATACATTTTGAATTACATTTATTGGTTTTTTTTTTTAAATCAATTCACTTATTTTCATTGTGGGTAAGTCTGAATAGCAAACTTTCAAACTGTTGAAGCCAGGATGTCAATGTACCAAGATGCCTAATAATAATCTTGTTCCTCTTTGAAAGCTTGTGCTTGGGGATAACATCATTTCTGGTTTGCCCACACAGCTTTTTTGCCTTTGCCATTGTAAACAGTAAAATAAAATATATAAAATTCACTGGGTGCATATAATGGTGATCACAAAATAAAGTTTTATTGCTAAGTTACGTTGTTACATTAAATTAAAGTTTAGCCCTTATTTACAAATCATTTTAACACAGACTACCTATTGATACATTTAACTGAAATGACTAAATTTAAAACCTTACCTTTGCTTATGTCAACAAGAGTTCCTATTTTCAGAGACACTACATTGACATTTGCTTTAATACAAGCTTTTTCTTGACCTTCTAGCCCTAAAAAGGTAAAGAGAGAAATATATACAGATAATAAATATTCTATATCAATATTAAATGAGTTCAGTTATTGACTGGATTATACATCACACAGCACAATGTAAATGTCTCACACAGAAATGTGCAGGCCGTTGGTCCAGTCATTAATGCTAAAACATAATGCAATGTACTAAATGTAATATACTTATTTTATTTAAATAACTGAATCTGTCTTGTCTTTTAAAATATGTTCATACTAAAGGCTGATAAAGCAAGTATATTTTCAGTTAATACTGGCCATTTAAGCCATACTATTTCTGATATTACTGATTGGACTTTAAGACATTTAAGACAACATTAAGAATTTTAACATACAGAATGCATTCAAAGTTACCACAAAACATGGTGATCCATTTTCCATGACTGAGTTAGAATTAAGTCTGGGCATGCAATGCCTTTCCCCTTAAAACTTGTGTTTAAAAGTGCTTTGCATTTCTGTTATATGTTATATCACATTCTCATCAGCCTAGAACCCTCATCCAACTTTTTGCAGACTTGAAAATAGGACATGTAATATTTATTAAATATATACTGATTATTAAATCAATGTAATTTTAAATTCAGGTTTATATTGGTATATGTAATTAAAGAGATTTAGGATTAGTGCATCTCAATTTAGACCTAAGAATTGTGTGGGGGAGGCATTGTGCTTTCTCACCTCGAGGGGGTATTGGAGGTGGCATTGAGGTTGGTCGAGTTTGTCTCCGTTTTGAATGACGTGGTGGTACGGGTGGCGGGGTTAAAGGAGGTACTGTAAAAAATATTTTAAAACTTTGTGAAAATTACAAATTTCAAAAATCCTTTGCATTTTTACAAAATGGCTGACAGTTTAAGTAAGATATATGTTTTTCCTACTTAAACACGAGAGAGCTGCCTTTTACCTATTGTCACCCACTCAATACAGGATGTAAATCTATTTTTTGAATTGTCAGCAGAGACTAATAATAGCAGTGGCTGACGTATTACAGTTTTAAATAACACACTAACTATAACTCAGTTTTTCCTATTTGCTTACTCTACCGTTGTCTTTAAAACACCAACGCATGTTTGGTTAACTATTTTAAAACACTATAAAAAACAGCCATTAAGAAAAGACATAAATTACTTACTGGGCTGTGGAATGACAGCAATGCAGTTGTCATAGGGATGTTCTGATTTTTGTCTGGACAAACCACAAGGCAGCATAGAGGCTATAATGAACAGAAGGTATACAGTAAACTGTACATCATATTGTTAGTTACCTTTTCAAAACCCCATGTACCAGTGCTAAAAAAAAGAACATTACCCCAATCCTACTCAAGAAACATTTAATGTTCATGCTTTTACTACAATTCTTAGGATCATGGGGTTTCAGAATCACAAGGTGAAATGTGTATTACAAAATAATTTTCAGTGATTTATAAAAAAATAAAGGATTTAAGAATTGAACCACACTTGGTTTCTTCATAAAACAAACTAACAAAAAAACTATTCCAAACCACCATTAAATTTGACACAGTTCAGAATGAGAGTCCCCTTAATGAAAGCTTTCCTGCCAATTGATCTTCACTTTCTTCTAAAGTCTAAATGTAGCACAACCAGCCAATGAGGGCAATGAACATTGTATATGAATCATAAGTACTTTTTTTAAATAAAAAAAAATACATTTAATCATTCATTAAGTCAGGGACAGTTATGTTTATCATGGGAGTTTAAATTAAATGCAAATATAGAAAAGCTAATGCCAATAAAGATGCAAAAAGGAAATAAAATGCAGATAATGTTATATATAAATTAAAATTAAACCAGGATTATCATTTAAAACTCACCTTCTGCTAGACTGTCAGGCCTCCAGTTACAAACAATGTGACTACAGGCAAACTCCATCTAAGAAAAAAAGAGATCAAATCATCAGCTTCATTTAGTTCTCATGCATTAACTGAAATTTATATATCTAGAAATATCGATACGTAGCATTCCTCAGTGCTAACATTTACATCTTGGTTTAAAAGTTTTGGTTCACAAATCGCCAATTGTGAGTCATCAGTAAGCATTCATTTTCTACTTAATGCTACAGCAGCACTCTAACATGCTCAATTTCAAGCAATATATAAAAAAGTTAAAGTTTTAGTTTTTTATCAGCATTGTATATGTTACTTATTTCATTTTAAAGTTTAAAGCATACAAGGTTTTTATCTTGACAGCTGATAGCTCTGGAAATAAAAACTGTGGATGCAAGAAGTCATTACATCATAAAGTATTTATTATCTCAAAATAAAATAAACTACAGTAATTATTTGAATTAACATGAGGTAGTAAAGTATCAATGTGAAACCCAGCAAAAGTCCCATTTCCAGATAACTAAAACTGGGAAGCAACATTTACCTACAGTATACACGAACAATGTATAAAAGGATGTACCTTTTCTGAATTGTTAAAGATGTTACCCAGCATGTACTGCTCCTTTGAAAGCTGTCTTTCGTTTGCACGCAGAGAAGCAGGAAGTGAGAAAACGTTATACGAAGTGAGCAAAACAAGTTTTTTTTGATGAAGAGCTACGGGTCTCACTTTTTTGAAAATGAGTGGGTTTTCTCATGTCCTGTTTAAGATAAAACCCCTAAATACTTAAAATAGTAGCTTTTAAATGATTCAATACATGTTTATAACATTCATTTATTTAAATTATTTATTAGAACAAAATATTTAAATCACAAAGTTTAATATCTAAGCCCAATGTTTACTATTCTTCAGGTGTGGAAAAAAAGTTTATGTACAGTAATGAAGCTCATACTGCCTTAAGTCAGCATGTATATGATCTGCGTTTACATAACTGTTCTGTTCTATTAACAAATTAACATAATTTGATTAAACACAATGATTCTGGTTTGTTCCATTTAATACTTGCAAAATTTCAATGACTAAATAATGGTAAGTTCATTTCATTTTACATTTTTAATGTTAGGGATAACAATTACCATTACATGATTTGTATTTTAGTCATATTCATTTGTTTTAATCCATGACAAGGTAGGAATGATGACAGATGTTATCTTCTACCAATGTACATTACAGTTTTGTTTCTTTCAAACAGTCCAACACTGCTCTGAGAATTGCAGCTACAGCAACAGCACCGGGGTCAGGCAGAGTCAAGCGTTCAGAAGCAATGTAGCTAGCTCTGCCTGCTTTAGCAATTAGGTTTCGTGTAGACTCTGCCCCCTCCTCTGCTTTCTGTAAAGAAGTACACAAACCTTAGTTAAGGACAAAAAATGAAACTATAAACAAGACACATTACAGGAAATGTACAGAATGTACAGCATCCAGACAAAAACAACCATAATTCACCTCTACTGCTGCCTGTAGTACAGCAATGTGGTCATGTGGAGAAATTGCAGTTAATTTCTTCAACTCATTCACTGCAGGGCACAGGGCATCCAGCTGTCAGGAAAGAAGAAAATGTGCTTATTTGAAACTGAAAATTAGATATGGACAAAATTAAGATCTCAGGCTTACCATTGTCCTGTCACCTGGTGCAGCACCTCCATACCTATCAGAAGCCAATAATTTAATATACCCAAGAGCTTTTAATATAGTGACAGAAGGTTAGTGTCTATGTTTAATCAATCAAAGTAATTTTGGATTGCATATTCATATATTTACTCCCTTGTGGCCCACACCTCTTGAAACACACAACATTCTGTAGGTCGGCTGGGCTCCCTCTAGCAGCCACATTTGGCAATGCCTGCAGTAGACAATACCGGCCGCCATGTCTGCTGATGTGAACAATATACCCTACTTGAATGCATTCAAGGATCCCCAGCAGAGGGAGAAAAAATGATTTTGCTAACTCAGGAAAAAATGGCCTTTTCCAAACTGTTAGCACAAAGCTGGAATCATTAAATGTGATTTTAATTAAATTATGCATCTATTAGAAAAATTTGTGGCTCTATAATTAACTGAACTGTATAATTAAATGTTGTGTCTTATATTAGTGTCAGATATTAAACCACCTTTGAATGGCTTCAGTGCCAGCTTGCATTGCCTTAGCCCAGTCTGTTCCATTAAAGCTTTCTTTTAGGTGTGGTGCAGCTGCTGTCAAGAACAAACTATACAACTAAAAGAGGGAAAAATAGACAATATAAATGTAACAGATACAGTTACTGACCAAATATTATTTTTTAGAAACAAATACATCCTAACCCATGCAACTGTCCAAACAGTCAATCTTGTAATTATGCACATAATCATGTAAGCATGGGTGAGAAACAAATGAAACAAATTGTGATCCAAACGAGAGTAATATGATTGCTCAGCTGACTGAGTGAGTTAAGACTGAGAAAATGCTGAGCTTCTAATTTTCAAAATGTTCTGAATTTCCACTCACATACTACTGTAGTCTTTAGAGTTTGCCAGATTTACTTCAGAGGAGTTATAGTAACTTGAATAACTATTTACAACCGTAATGAATTGGTTGGCTACAAAAGCAGAAGACCACACTGAGGCTCAACTTGATAATACAATGATTCAAAGACTAGCAAATATAAGAGCACTTTCATGAAATGAAAGTCTACCCATTCTATTGAACTCTATTTCCAGTGTGACATGCAAATTATATGGTCAAACATTGGCATAGAAAGCATGAATATAATCTGCTTTGTGCTAAAAGTTCAGTTTGGTGCGGTAATGGTTCAAGAAATGTTTTTCCACCGCAAACAATGCAAATTCAGCAAAATCATTTGGCAGATTTATCCATACCGCTCCCGAAGAACCACCCATCCTCTCTTCCACCAATCCAGCTAGAGCTGTCAGGAGTAAACAAGGATTTTCTGGTATAGTACTGATTTGTATCCACTTCTGGATGGCTAGAGTAGATGAGTTAACAGGAAAAAAAACATGAATGAAGCTGTAATGCATACCTGCAATGAATTAAAGCATGTTAATAAATATGTCTACCTTTAGCAGCAAGAGAATGTGTGCTCCCACAGTCTACATCCCCTGCTGCACGATCAAGGGCATTAAGTTCCTCCTCCCTATTCAGAAGGGCTTTGCAAACAGACTCCAAACATGGATGAACTACTGTAGAAAATTCACCTATAGGCCATGGGAAATAATTGTTTACAATAAAGAGTTAGATTTTATATCTCAAATATTTCTGAATTTATTGAAGAGGATGAATCTAAATTAAAGTTGGGGTTACTGGATTTCAATTTAAACCATTCAGATTTGAGCCAGAGAGAGAACAAACTGCACCTGAAAGCAACGAGCAACCAGACCTGGTCGTCAGAATTGGGCATTCCAACTGGTAATAACTATGGTCCTAAATTAAATTATCAAAAAAACATTTTTTTTTACCTACAGTGCAACGTCTACGAGTTGTGGTCCACCGAATCTTTGGAATTTTGTACCTTAGTGTCTTTGCGTCTTTTTCTACTCTCTCCACCGTCATAACTCAATTCAAAACGTATTAGTTTTCTTTCCATTTCTAATAGGGTTTTATGTACATATATTACAAAGTGCTCTTGGGTTTATGAATGGCATTAAATACATTGAACTTATTATTAATATTATTAAATGTAGCTTCAGTCTGAATAGTGTACCCCTATGAAGTTCCAGATGTTTGCTCTATTGTTCCTTCCTTCAGTTTGGACCTGTCTCCCTGTCCCTGAAGCTGAGAAGTGCCTCTATGCTGCCACCACCATGTTTCAGCTTATGTGCAGTGCCTGTTCAATTCATTGTTATTAAGTAAGAGAAGAGTTTAGTTAAATAATACTTATTTACATTTAAATCAAAACACAACATGGTCTGCAAAATGTCAGGGGGATCTGAATACTTTCTAAATTCAAATGTACACTCACTTAAAAATAACTCATTTATAACAGTGGTTTAAAAAATAAACACTTGATATTGTATGTATGTATGTATCTACGCCACTGAAGTCTTCATGATTTTGTTAACTGATTAAAACAGACTTGGGAAAGAATTTTACACTTTTTAAATCAATTTATTACAGATTTGTTATATGTATGGTAGATTCTGCTTTTTAAGGGAACATTTTGTAAAAAAAATATGAATCAGGAATCATGAACATTCTAAAATATACTTTTGTCTTCATTATACCTTGTTTAAGTTAAATGACTGTGGTAGGTAAGTGAGTCAAATAGAGACACTCGGAACAAAAAGTTGTGAGCTTTAGAGGTAGACCACATAATCTATTTATCTTTACCTTTGCTGGCTGTTGTCTCAGGGGCTTCTGGTTTTTCTGCAGGCTCTATGTACAGGTTTCTCTCACTCACACACACAGTGCTGAGGTTTGGCCAGGCTGGGGCTAAGGTTTTAGCATCTGTAGAAGATAGTTGGATAACACTAAAGCTTACTTATAACCTACTTAAACTATCTGACAAACAGTGCTATAGAATATCATATCGTATTATTTCCTTATCAATGTATTTCATTTTAGTGTATTAGTCACACTTTCAAGGTTCTATCCTACCTGACTTTCTGTGAAAAAGACTTTGCCTTTTCCCACTAAAATGTAAATGTTAAACCAGATAACCAAATCAATTGGAAACTGGATTGGATTTCACTAGCCACAACCAGGCATGATCACTGCCAGACCTGCTGAATCTAATCATCATTAGAAGAAAATGGCAATTCATTATTCAACAATTAAAACAGTCAACATAGTTTGGAAATAATAGCTCTTAAACAATACAAAGCGATTTGTAAAAATGAATAAACAAAAAATAAACTGCTATCAGTGAATGTTTTTTTGTTTGGATACAGTTAACAGTCTCCAAGTGAAAGTGGTTTCTGTAAAAACGGTACGATTATTTCAACTCACCAAACAGTCGAAGAATCTCCTCATCCACTTTCATAACAGATATTGATACTCCAGCCATCTCCAGTGATGTCATAAAAGAGCCTGATATTATGCGGGCAACCACCACTCCTTGCTCCACTAAACACAGATAAACAAGATAACCAAAGTAATATGGACAACCCTCCTAAAACAGTAAACCCCCCAAATTTGCGTGGGTTATATTCAAAGAGCAGCCGCAAATAGCAAACATAACAGTCCAAAAATGCCTATAAATGCTAATTTTCTATCATTTACCAAATATAAAGACATTTTCAGTCACTACTGCAGTGTTTTGTGCCCGGCCACTGTCCAGTAGAATCAATTATGAACCAATCAGTGGCTGATCCTGGAGTGGAGGCGGGAGTAACAGCTTACTACAGAGTTCAGTTACAATAAAAACACACTTTCTTTTTTAAATAAGTAGGTTACCTCACAAGGGACACTTAAAAATGGTTGTGTTTAGTCTTGAGAGTGATCTGTGGGACATTGTGTTTATATTTGTGAATAGCACCCAACTGCTTTTTTTTTTTTTACACCTGTATATGGTAGAGTATATATTTTAGCGCATTAATATAAACCTAACTACAATATACGAGACTCAACTTGTTCCGTTGTGTAGAGCAACTGCTTATTTTATGCATTTCTATTAGCGTAGTGCACATTAAAGAGTGTAGCATTCTTTCATTAATCACCGTGCGTCCCGATAACACTGATGTTAATAACGCAGTTTTGTTAAAGATAAAAAGTGTGGTTGTAGCTGTCCTCAATGGGATGGAGAAATATTTTCAACAAAAAGATATTTGACAATTTACCATATTATATAAACTTTAGCTCATTGTATGTAAAACCATACCTGGATTAAATAACTTCCAAAAACTCATAATGTATTATTCCACTCATTATAAAGGTACTGATAGCGCATAGTTGGATCATTTAGTCGTTCCCTTGTCCTAAAAAGTTTGTTGTAATCATTGATTGTAACCATTTTAACATACAGTACAAGTTACTGTTAATAAAAGAGTGGCTCGGATGAATAAGTATATTCTTACCAAAGCAGTTGATGGCAGCTCTACTGACAACAGCCATCTCCAAACATGAAAGCGAACCAAGATTATTTACACAGAGGATCACTCTGTCCCCTGTAATGATGCATCCTGCCAGTCAGACATAGCTTAAGATAGAAATTAACAAGTATTCAATTATAAAAGTTTTACATACCTGATTTCAGAGATATGTGAGACTGGCTAGTTGTGTCAGTCATGTGATCAATCATAGTCCTAACAACTTCATCAGCAGTGGAAATCTAGAAACACATTATCAAATTAAAGTCAAACATTAAGTTCTATTCAAAGAGGAACATGACTATCATTTGGGATAACAGACTGTGCCATCCATCACCAAAATCCTGAAGCACATTTTCAATCTACCCTTTAAGGGTCAGTTTTTAAGGGCTTTGTTGAAGTTTCTTTCTAGCATCTAAAAAAGATACTACATGGATTGGCTACTTCTCATTTGTACAAGGATTAAGTACATATGAGAAACTGGACAGTCCAGTGTAGGAACCCCAAGTGTTTCTGAGAGGGTTAATGATTCACGGCTTCCTGCTCAGTAAAAAGAGATAATTGAAGATGAATAAATAAATGACAAATTACTTTACCAGTGTGTTTTGAGAAAATGAGAGAAAAACAGATTCAAACTAAATAAAGACTCAAAGCAAATAAACAAAAACAGGTCCAACTTCCCACAGACAGTTACTACAATAAATGGCTGACCTTGGTCCTTGGTACAATCATCTTCCCAGAACCAATGGACTTACCTTGGATCTTTTAATACCGGGTTCCCCATGTATTCCTGGGAAAACACATTTAAATCTTTTAAATCTTTTAAATATTCCAGTAACCTAAAAAATAAGGACTTGCCAAAGCCTCTTTGTGTTTCTTACCCAGGCCTAGTTCCATATCTCCTGTTGGAAGCTGAAAGGTGGGCTGGCATCCTGGCACACTGCAGGGGGACAGACTCACACCCAGTGTTCCTGCAAAGAACATTTAAGAAGCAGCCTTTCTGGTTGAAATAGTGCAAAAATAAATTATGTTTATAATATTTAATTCACTTGCTCTAACCAATGTTTTTTGCTGCCTTTGTTATCTGAGCCACAATAACATCTAATGGACAGCCATCCTCAGCCAGTGCTCCAGCCAGCTACAGAATTAGGACAGACACAAAAGCCTAATGAGAGAATGTAGAGATTTTATATTATTTGGTGTACTTAATCCTATGGTGCTGGTTGTCATAAAGCACACTAGACACTTTTTTATAGTTTTGTGTGTTTTTTGTACCTTGTGAATAAGTACTATTCCACATAGTCCTCTCCTGCCTGCTTTGCTGGGCTGAGTAAAGGCACAGTCTTCAGCCACAATCACCATGTCCACTGATACTCCTAGTGCACGTGCTTTTTCAACAGCAAGGCCGAAGTTAAGACGATCACCTGTGTAGTTCTTTACCAGCACCAGGACACCAGAAGCACCACTTTGCCAGACAGTCATAATAGCGGCCAGAATACTCCCGGGAGGAGGAGAGGCGAACACTGCCCCAGCAACAGCTCCAGATAACATCCCTCGTCCAATGTAGCCTAAAGTAAATATATACGTTTTGTTCTATTATTTATGTATTTGATCTATTTCTCCCAGAACTGTCGCCTCCCAGCGAGAAGGTCCTGGGTTCGATCCCCGGGTGAGGCGATCTAGGTCCTTACTGTGTAGAGTTTGCATGTTCTCTCTGTGTCCGCGTGGGTTACCTTCGGGTACTCCGTTTTCTATATTCAATCCTGATTTTGTGCAGTGTTGTACACTTAACACTTTACGATGTTTCAATTGAAAAGGATCTCACCTACGTGTGCTGGTTCATGTCCCGAACCTCCTCCTGAAATTAATGCCACCTTGCCTTTCAGGTTCTGAATATCTGAACGCAGCACCACCCTGTGGCCCCTAAGCAGACTCAGGCCCACATTGCTGCCCACAATACCCTCCAGGGCATCATCCACACATCTGTCTATGGAGTTCAGTATCTTCCTACGCACCTGTGCAAACCAAGTAAGGTCTCAGTTGCTATTGAAAGGCACAAAGCGACAACTCAATTCATCATAAATAAAAAATAACAACATGCATTACATGTCTGCACATATGTGCACAACTGGACAGGATAACATTTGAAGTGAAATAAAGCAAAATAAATAGAATTTGCTTTGAAAATATCATCTGTATGCAAAGAAATTGAAGTATAGGGCAACATGGTTAAATCAATGCTATTGCTCACTATCCATAAGGCATTTTTTCTTTCAGACAACACAGGTTGCTGTTGTACTCACAATACAAAACATACAGAAGGTGAATTGGCAGGACTCTATTGGTTTATTAGTAGTTTCCCTGCAATGGATTGGCACCAAGTTCAGTGTGTACTTCAACCTCGCAACCCTCAGATTCCCTCAGGTTCAACTTTGCTGAAATATCCTCATCATTATTTAAATATTAACTTTTCAGCATTTTAAATATTAACTATTAGTAACCTAATTTCCTTTAGGTTGTTCATTGGGGATATAACAATACTGCACAGGACAGTTAATAATTGATGAAGACGTGCCATGACTCACATCAACAGAGATGGAAAATGAATCCAGTTGCCAGGTTCAGGGCTCTCCAGCCAAATTATGTGTGTATAATTTCTCCATTTTAATTATTAATTTACTTAAATACTTGGGATTTGTTTTAAATTTCATTTTGTTAAAAAACAGGAAAATAAAAATCTAAAATTGCATGCCATGAACTAGCTGAGTGCTTTCTCCCAGCTGTTTTCAAATTTCAGAACAGTTTAATTTGTAATCTGTTAATTTGTAATACGACAGTTTATACTTAAAACGTGTACAGTATTTCAATATAAAACACACTTGTAATTTCTGGACCGAACATTAACTTTTAGTGAACTTCTTAGCCAACTTTCAACCAAAATATTCAGGACTAAATGAGGTAAAATTTCACATCTAAACATATGCATGATATATTTATGTATTATGACAAAATGCGCGCCACATTTGTGTGCTGCAGCTTACCTCCATGCCTCGGTGATCAGTGTGTCAATAATAATAATAATTTAACAAAAAACGCCTTTTTATTAGCACAGCAGTGTAAGTAATCGGTCTTTGTCAGGTGGTATTACACGAACCCCAACTCTAAGTTTAATTATCTCGCCATTCCATAGTCTCATAAAGCTCGGTTCCAGAAAAGCGGATCAATGTTTGTTTAATTCTGAGTTTGTTACACCCAACACACGCGCGTTTACGCTTTACTGTACAAGCAGACATTCTCAACTGAGTAGCGATAAAAGGATTCACCGTGAAAGTGAAAAGTTAGGAGCGGAGCGTTAAATTTTTTACTCATAAAGCTGCAAATATTAAGTTTATAGGGAGGAAATGCGTTTAAATTAAATGATGATGATGATGATAATAATAATAATAATAATAATAATAATAATAATAATAATAATAATAATAATAATGACGACGACAACACCAGCAACAATAAGAGCTGGGATAGGCTCCAGCACCCCTACCCGACCCTAATTAGGAGAAGGGATTCAAGAAGACGATGAAGAACATTACAGTGTAAAACTGTGATTGTACCGTAAACATATAGTATGTAATTTGTATTATATTTGCAGTTTATTTAAACGTGAATATAAAGAACAATATTACAATGTACATATTAATTTTACACTCTGTTTTAAAAAATCATAATATCACATGTAGGCATTTTTTCCATTCGTGATTTCCTTTTTTCACGTACAACTGCTGATTTTTACTATATTCAATCTGTATACGCAGGATTTAATGTTTGCAGCTTTATAAGTTTCAAATATTACGTTCTGCTCCTAACTTTCATTGAGGTTCACGGTGAATCCTGTTATCGCCACTCCATTGAGAATGCCTGCTTATAGTTAAGCGTGAACGCGCTTGCGTTGGGTTTAATCAACTCAGAATTAATCTAACTTGCTGATCCGCTTTTCTGGAACTATAAAATCTGAATATGTAGTGCGAGATAAGACAATTTGGAGTCCAGGGTTAAGTTTAGAGTTTGTTAACCCCTCTTTGTAGCGCTTATTCTGCCAGCAAACTCTGGCTTTTTGTAATATTACAAACCACCACTGTGTGGCGACACGTTCGTTCCATTCAATGTAGAAGTCCACCATGCGGCGATGATTCTAACGTTTCACAAGCTCGATTCTTTTTCTGAATCATTTGCTTCACTTGATTCGAAAACTTGGCATACAGGAAGTGATGTCACTTTTTTGAACGGGAAAACTGAATATAAATACTCAGTTCACAAACCTTTCTGTTATCTTTTCCTGAATCAGAACTGGTGGTTACATATGCATTTTGATTCATTTATTATAATCTGTGTGTGTGTGTGTGTGTGTGTGTGTGTGTGTGTGTGTGTGTGTGTGGGTGTG
>JAYDZG010000036.1:13129342-13144509 GCA_034509265.1 Microcambeva bendego
CAAATACTTAACATTAAAACATCAGAAACTTGATATATAGTTATATATAGTTGGCACCTCATTGAATACTTGTTTCACCTTCTCACCTGCTTTAAGATGTATGTTCGTTCTTTTATTTTTGATTGAGACATGTCTCATGTGGCTTCTAAAACTGTGGACAAACTTTTAAAACATGCCTTTTTTTGGCCTCTTTGTACCTCTCCCTCTCAACCTCAACATTCTTCTCCTTGGTTACCAGTTGTCATGGTTTCAAGGGCTCTGCAGAAGCAGGATTAGGAGGCATTTTGGGGACAGCTGGCTGGGTCGGTCCCCACTGTCCAACAACCCCCACCCCTCCTTCCAGCCTGTTCGGAGAAGATTTGATGAGGCGTGGGGGGGGGGGGGTCATTGTGTAGAGATTAGGGCTTCCTGTGTGACAGACCTATTACACAGGGAGGAGTTAAGGATGGAAAGAGGCTGAAATAGTGAGAATGAAAGAGAAAATGAAAGAGAGAGCATATGAAAGCAAGTATGATACAGAGAGAGGGCGTTGAAGAGGAGGGAGTGGGTGTGTGGGGGGGGTCTACAGCTGCACTCTCAATCACAGTTCGCAAATTTGTGCACGCACACAATCATGAACACACAGAATACACACACATACACCCATCAACATGCACACCACAGATCTGGTGATCTAAGCCATATGAAAGGAAACACTCTGAAAGGAGAGCAAAAAGAGGACAAAAGATCTCAGGGCCAGACATACAGAGGACTGAGGCTGGGAAAACACAAGAACAGAGTCAAATAAAACAGACAGTAGAATAATTGTGATGGTCATCATGATTCTGTCTGTTTACTGTCACTTTAGTTACAACTAAGGGAACAGTAAACAGTTACACAGTGTACCCAAAAACTTTTGGCAAAGATCGAAAAGTTGAAATACATCTCATTAAAAACATAAATATAACACACAAGTATTTGTCTGAATGACATTGCTTTCATTCGGCTTTTATTCCTACAAAATAGAAACAACGGTTTATGAACAACACCATAAAAAGCTAAGATGGCTGAACAGACTTAAGTGCAATGCACTAACAAAGGACACAGCTCTTCTTGAGTAACTCAAAAAAGGACAGTGAACGATCAAACAAAACATACAAACCAAAGGTAAACTGACGAGTTAATAAAATCAGATTGCTTGCCGATATAGCTTATGTAATGTTATTTATAAGCATTGTTTGAAATAATTGTACTCATGTTCTCATAATTATCCAAGCCTTGGAAGAACTTCCATCATTTCGGTAAATTAGTGTGTAAACATGCACCTACATTAATAGTAATACTAGTGAAATTTGAAGTAACAAATATTTTTAAACAGACTAGTCAAATAATCACAAAAGGGATCAGACCTAAATCAATACACTGGCTTTCCTGACGCATCCCTCCTATTTATCCAGGCTTGGCACTGGCACTACAATGCATGTTTTTAAATGTGCGCTATAATACACACATTTAAAATTTGTCTACCGAGATTTGCTGTAATGTCGTATGTAAAGCCATCACATTTTAAGTAAATCTTTTTAAGTCTTCAATCTGTTGCCTTTGAATTGAATTGTCCAGCAGAATTTAGATCACACAAATACTACCAAACTGTGAGCAACATCCTTGATACTGATATCCGATATGGACTTACTTTTGAGTGCATCAACAATGGCCTTAAACAAAGGCACTAAATATTCAGTTGACAATATTATTCTACAGTGTCTCAGATTTGTGCTACACCTAACACAAAAATAGGAAAACATCTGATTAAAAATGGGTAAACAAACATTTTCATTCCATTTAGGCCTTATCCTCAGGCTCCTTTTCTCCATCTGTCAGTGTGGTCTCTGTTAAAGACGGGGTTTCAGAACTCTTTTCCATACCATCTTTAATGCCATCTTGCAGGTTCGCACCTGGCTGACAAGGATTTGCTTCCATAGAGTCTTTATTATTTCCTTCTAAAGACCGAGTAGCAACAACTGAAGCATTTGTCCCGCTGCTTGTCCCTCCATTGTGAATCTTCATGTGCCCCTGTAGTCAGATCACACACAAACAGTGCAAATAAGTGGAATATACTATAACAAATTGATTAATTTCTATAGGAAACAAAAATGTACCTTTAGTCCGCTACGGCTAGCATACTCCTTGCCACACTGTGCACAGCTGTAAGGTTTTTCAGAACGAGGGGGGTGTGGAGGTATTACTGGGAGATCTTGTTTGGTCTTCACGATCTCCTTTTCATTTTCAACCCAACTTCCACTGTTCACATCTGTCAGCTTGTTAAGCCCTTCATCCCTATCAGACTTCTGAGCATCCACATGTTTCATGCTTTCACCGTCTTCTTCTTCTACAATAGATGCATTAGATTCACTTTTTGAAGCTGAAAGGAAATCTTCTTTGCTTTGTTTGGTCTCTAGACCACTTACTTTTGGAGGTGTAGTTTTCTGTGAACCTTTAGGTTCTGGTTTAATCTGTTGAGATGGGCTAGAGGGTGGTGTGAGTGCAGGAGAAAGATCAAGAGCTGCTGACTGTAGGTTGGATTTTGGGTCACTGATCACTGTATGGAGAGATGGTCCAGAGAAATCTCGGCTGTTAGGCAAAATCTCCTGAGAAGTGGGCCTGGTACAGAGAGACAATGGAGTGTTTTCTTCACTCTCTCTAGTGCTTTTAACAATATCACCCATCTGAAACTTGTGCGGAGATTTGAAAGCAGTGAGGGCATAAGCACCAACAACACTGTGGTGAACATTACTATCAGGATAGTCTTCTAATGGGGAAGAATTAGTAGATATGATGTCTCTAGGGGAAGGGCTTGTGTGGTCTTGCTTGCCAAGAACTTCCGTATTTAGACAAGTGTTATCAAGTGTGTCACATGCATCTTTGTCTGTCTCCAACACTTGCTCTGTATCTTCTGAAGCAATGCTTGACTGAAGTGTTCCAGCAGTAGAGGAAGTTACACTGGTGCTCATGTTAAGTGGAAGAGACTGAATGGCCTTCGGCAGAGTAACACCACCAATTTCATCGGCTTCTTCCCCTGGTATCAGATCTTCATTCCCCTCTGGAGGCAACTGACCCCCCAGATGCATTCGAATGTGATGTTGTAGCACCACAGCATTGGTAAATTTACGCTGGCAGAGTGGACAGGAATTCTGTGTGCGTGTGTTTGGTGGGCGCGCTCTGTGAGTGGCTAGATGAGCCCTAAGACTCCCTTTAGTGGAGAAGGAGCGGCCACAAAGCTTGCAGGGAAAGGGACGCTCACCTAAATGTGTAGCCTGGTGGAGACGCAGTGCCCTGGGACAACTAAGGACACGCAGGCACACTCCACACTGGTTTGGGACCAGTGAGGGCAAGGAAGGAATTGATCCAGAGATCATATTGTTGCTCATTTCACTGCTGGGATTAGGATTTAAACCTAAGGCTGTCATTATCTCTCTTCTGTACTCGGAGATAGTATTGGTACTAGAGGTGGTGGAAACATCAGCGGGCTGAGTGCTCCTATTAGTTTGATCTTCGGTCAAAGTTTTTGTTGAAGGCTGCTTCTCTAGCTTCTGTGCTAGCCTCTGAAGCTTAGAGGTATCAGAGGTAGCATTTGATGAAGATGGAGAGGAGGAGGAGGGAGAAGAGGTCTGGTGTTTGAGATAAGGGGAAAAAGGAAAGGTGAGTTGGGGATGAGGGGATGTAAGATGGGGAGGCCTAAGTAGGGCCAAGCCTGCATGGTGAGGAGAAGGACCCGACGGAAATAGTATTTTTGGAAGGTGAGCTAGCTGGGAATATGGAGAAGTGGGATGAAGAGCAGAATGTGGAGGGGTGTTCTCATCAAATCTTTGCTGCTTTGAACCCTTGAGCTGGCTTGTTATTGCAGATGAAGCTGAAGAGGTGGTAGATGCCGGGGATATAATACTGGCTGAGCCAGAAGTTACTGCTGAAGCAGAAGCATGATTGAGCTGTAGCAGGGAATGGGCAGTGGACAACAGGGCTAGATCTACGGTGGGGGGGAGTGGCAGTGAGGAAGCAGACATATGAGATGATGATCCAGATAAAAAACCAAGTGCCAATCCATCAGGCACACCCACAGATCCTTTAACTGCAAAAGGCTCATCTTCATCTGCACGACGTTTTCTGCGTCTCTGTCCGACCCCAGAACCAGATCCTGATTGGCTTTGCTCTGATAGAGCAGGTGGGAGTAAGGAAAGTGAAAGCTCCGGGTTCTGTTCGCGGTGGCGCAGAAAGTGAGCCTTGAGGTTCCCGCGAGTAGTGAAACGACTAAGACAAACGGGACACTGGTATGGCCTTTCACCAGTGTGGGATCTCAGGTGAATTTGTAAGGAGGAGTCACTGCTCAGAACCTTTCCACAAAATCGACAGACATGCTGCTGACGCCCAGTGGAAGATAATCCTCCTGAAGATCCCACACCACAGCTGACTGGCATCTGGTCCTGGGTGCTTGTAGTAAGCAGAGGAGCAGTGGGAAAACTAACAGTATTGGCATGACTCAATGAGGTGTTAGCAGATTTCTCATGGAGGTAACGGGGAAAACCCAATGACAGAGAAAGAGGGTGCATAGAGGCTCCAGCAGATACCAGCGAGGAAGAGGAGAGTGTGGATGAGGAGGATGAATATGCGTCTCTAGGTACATTAGTATGAGATATGTTGGATTTCGAAACAGACTGCGGAATTAGTGTTGCAATAGAGGATGGTATAGGAGGTGCTATTGGTTGAGAAGGACCTGATGTGGATAGAGGTGGAGACAGAGGTCCTGAGGCTTTCTGGAGGTTTTCCAGTGAAGCTGTATCCTGGATGCTTATTACTCCACCCAGTCGCAGCACCTGTCTACATATTTCCTCAGTCATCTGCATCTGGTGTATCTGCCTTTGTTGCAACACTCTAAGTTCTTCTAAAAGAACAGCTAGAGTAGAAGGCACTTGTACCTCCTCTGGTGGACTGGAAGGGTCCTGTTGGATGGAACCAGGGCTTCTAGGGTGCGGAATGGAATTAAGAGATGATGAAGAAGAGGTTGCTGAAGTAGTGGTTGTGGCCGAGATACCCATTTGAGGGGAGGGTATGGTGGAATGGGGTTGGTGTACAGGAATGTGGGCAGAATGCTGCTGGAGAGGAGGGGGAGATTGAGTCTGGGAAGACAGGGATGGGTGTGGAAAATCCGGGGACAGGGAAGAATGGGTATTTGGAAGAGACGTGTTGTAGGGGACTATATGATTAGGCCAGTGAGGAGGAGATGAGCTTTCATTGGGCAGAGAAGGAGCATGCAGGCCACCAGATGATGGTCTTGGGGCCAGGGGTGGCTGACAGTCTTGGAGCGAAGTAGGGGAAGGAGAAGATGAGGATGATGAGGTAGGTTCTGAAGCAAGAGAGTTTGAAGGTGACTTCACTGAAAACTGGTCATCTGTAAAATAATGATAAAGAGGAACAATAATAAGAATCAAACACAAAATAACAATTGTGTAGATTATTCGATTTAAAATGTGTCATATATATGATCAATCCTTCATAAGTAACGATTTACAAAAACAATTTGCAATGAACAAACACTCTCTTCACTTCTGCCACAGGCCACTGACCACCTTGCTGCTATGGCTACACATTTTTTCAGGACAATAGGTATCACTACAACAACCCATAACCCCTCTTAACCTAGTCCGCTTTCCATCAGATCTGTCTTTCATCTCTCCATTCATCCTTCCCTCTGACACCAGGTCACAGGTCAGACTATACTATAGTTTTTTGGCCACTGTCTCTGTCTTCTGATTGGTCAGATAATTTGACCCTTTGAGCTGAAGGGTCAAATTCTTTCAAAATCTTCAGGAGAAAGAAAGAAAATAAAGAAGGGGGTTGGGGAATTTGTAAGCTGAGTGACATACCATCCTGCTCTTCAGTGAATACTGACAATCTGAACAACTGTACAAAATGTCATGTCACAAAGGTTGTAGAAAATTTTATCAGCCAATTATTCTTGTATTGAATTAAAGCAATCATACCCCTCTGCAAAAGAGCACAAGAAAGGGCACTAAACAATTTATTAATCCTGAATTTATGATAAATTCTTTAACCATCTTTATAGAACCCCCAACTAAGTAAGGGTAGATGTGAATAGATTTAGGGGATTGAAGTGGAGGGGGAGCACCAAAAACGTAGAAGAGGGGAGCACAAGGGAACATGAGGGAAAGAATAAGGGAGAGTAGAAAAGAATAGAATGAGGAGAGATTAATCTTTACCCAAACACCCCCTTGTGCCCCTCCCTATACCCTGCACCTTATTCATTGTGAATAGTTGAGTTCTCTGAAAGAATAAAAGACCCCCAGCAGTCAAGCTGAGTATGCTGGAAGTCTCGAAACTACTGAAAAGATAACAAAGTTATGGCCCTTGAATGATGCATGCCAATGTAATGACCATTGTAAAACAATGAACCAAGACTAACCCTTTGGTATTTAGATTATTTTTTACTAACACATTCCAATGTCTTTTTTTTCCAAGGCAAATATTTGCTTGATGGTCAACAATTACTAAAAATAAACTAATGCTGAATTTAAACAACAAAAAGAAACTGGCATTGACAGAGAGTGCATGGTTTTTGTATAAAATAAATGATAATGATTCTGGTCAAATATAATCATACCAAATGGTATGATGTATGGTGAATACATATAAGCTCTATTAAGCCTGAATTAGGTAATGAGGTCCTGACAGTAAGACAAGGATATATTCATTACTGTCACTCTATAGCGTAAAACAGTAGTACAGTATATAATATTCCAAAATAAACGTCTGTCAAAGCAAACTATAGAATTAAAATGAATACATGGATCAATATATATATAAAAACTTCTTAAACTATTCAGTTCACCGTTATAAAGATCAATGTGTTCATAAGTTTGTAGTTTGGAAATGTGCAAGTCACTATACACAATTAGGCAGCAGCAGTTTAAGAAGCCCTTTCACAAAGGAAAACATGGATCTGGCAACCACGTGTGGAACGTTCCAAACGATTCAAAGTGTTACTAAATTTAGGTGTTTTTATTTGCATATAAATGAGAAATCACACGTACCTATACTGTATACACACTACGATTTAAAAACGTGTTTCAGACTTTAAAAAAATAATTGCATCTTTATATTTTTCTTCAGTTACAGCTTCGTCTTCAGGGTTCCAGGGGGTGCAGAGCCTCCCGGAAAGCACTAGGCGCGTGCCAGATTTTTATTTTGAACACAAGGCCAGTACATCGCATTATAACAGTTAATTAACGAGCACCTATGGACAGTTTAAAGCCCTAAACCGAGTATGTACTGCCTGTCAAGTTTTGATGGTTGCCAAACTTTCCATAGCCTTTGATATGAAGCGATGTTTAGATCTACTGTACCGCATCAAGATGATCTGATGTGCCGCTATGTCGCCCATTTCACGTTCTAAACACCTGTATTGTGTTTACTTCGTCCGTTAGAACACCGGATCACGGCGCATTCATAAAACAAGCAAATAAATACCGTCTCACCTAGACAGGATGGCAGGAGCGCGCCTTCCGGATCCGCGTTCACTAGCTGCTGCGGTCGCTTCTGCTTACGACGCGACATGATTCACGATCAGAACGCGCGCACTGACGGGGGCATCCGCCGGGGTGCCGGGGTCGGTCCAAGCGTTTGCGATGTGGCTTCGCTTAACACGACGGCGTCGTCCAAAATGGCCAGAGTTCACCTTGAAAACATCAATTTTCAGACACGCTAATGTAATCAAAGCGAATAGGAGCGTTGATGGTGAATCTGGAATCGTGACTCTTGGTGCTGAGCGATTTGGCGAGTGCGCATGGTGCTGTTATTTCCTCAACAAGTCTCCTCTTTCTCAAACTTCCCTGCTGTTTATGAACCCCCACTTCTAAACCCACACACACACACACACAATCTCTCCTTGTTCTGTATTGACATTTGCATTTCAATGGCGTTCGACACCGTGTCTTTATCTGTCGATCTCTCGCATTTTTCAAACCATTAAAGCCATTAGAAGCAAGTTTTCTACATTTTAAGAAACCTGAAGCAAATAGGATATGTCATTTCTATCATTCATACAAGTCGAATTTATTATTATTCATATTATTATCATCAAAATTATTTTTTCTTGTTTCAGTAAAACACACCCTGACTTATTTATTTACTTATTAACACCTAGGGACTATCAGACCTACAACACCTAGGGACCTATCAGAAGCGTACAGACCACCAACAGACAGTGAACCGGGATTAGATTTGGTTCAGGTGCTGCACCCACACTACCTGCTGCTCTATTTGTCTGCCCAGTTGTTGATATGATTGATGGTAATATGTTAATGAATGAGTGAATCCTTTCGACTGCTCATTTTAGGGGTCGGCGTTATCAATTTGGATGCCCGCAACCCTTTCTATTTAAAACAATGCACTGGTTTGTACATCCTAGTAGCTACGGTGGCACCCAGTCAACTGGTGGCAACTCCACTCCGGGTTTATAACCAGGAGTTCAGACTCTCAGCGTCGATGTGCTAACGGAAAATCCCACTGCTATTCCAATGCTAAATTGGTTCATACATTTTGAAATGGAGACATATTGGGATTGCATTAATTCAGACATTACATTTACAGAATTTAGAAGATGCCTTTATCCAAAGCTACTTACAATACAGTTTACAGTCTAAGCAATGAAGGTTAAGGACCTTGCTCAAGGGCCCAACAGTGGCTGTGGTTGAACCGGCGACCTTCAGATTACTAGTCCAGTACCTGAACCACTAGGCTATGACTAGCTGTTTATAGCAGGCAGAATGAGGCCTTGCATAGATTTACTAAAATAACTTTGGACTTATTTTAAAAAGATGCAACCCTGGATGGCAGCATATGTGTCAATTAAATCCAAATATATGTGTCAAACCTCACAAATATGCAGGTCATCTATGTTGTGGGCATTATTGCACTCTCATAGTATGACAAATGTTCTTTTATTGATGAGGGGGAATAATCTTTGTGTTTTGAAATGTGAACTGATATGAATTTCTGAGATCAGGCCCAAAGAACTCGAGCTGTATTACTTAATGAAGCTCCATGAGATGTCAATCAATGTTTTATATTTTGGTACACATCAAAAAATACCATGTAAAACTTTGTGGTGCAGTTATAATGCCACTAGCCCTTTCAATCTCCACCTCTGATGCCAATCTGACAGGGATTTGGTATGTTGCTTCTTAGTATAACTGAGGAAATTGATTCTCCATGGGAACCGCTATTTGATGTATTGGAACCCTGCCCAGGGTTTTTGCCTGAAACCATTGTGTTCTCAATATGCTCAGTGTCATTTTACTGATGCATTTATGGCAACAATAATATGCATAATTCCACTGATATGAATTAGCCAGTACTGGAATTCACCTCTTTTTTTGTTATGAAGACATGTTTGATTTCGATTGGCACATAAAACCAGCTGGTTGTGTTGGTGCCTCACAACTTTAAGAAATCAGATTCGGTCTCTTTCTACAGCTACCATCTGTGTGGAACCTGGCAAGTTCTTTCCGTTCTGCACAAGCTGTCTTCAGGTATCCACGCAAGTTTTCAGTTACTATTGTTAATTTCTCATTTCCTGTCTTGCCTGCACATTATAAATGAATGACACTAAAGAAGCACTGCCAGCTACATACTATTTGGGTGGTAGACCATTATCAGGTGTGTTGGCATAGCAAGCAGTGTAGCTGCACATGATCTTCAAAACTTTGGTTTAGAATAAATATGGGTGAGGTTTAAACCTTGTGTCAGCACAACACATTTAATGTAATTGTCAAATTTTGGTCACAATTATAATGATCCACTATTAAATTATAAAGTGTGAGTAAGGTAAATGTAGGGGCAGTTTGGTTTAGAAATCTGGCTCACCCCATACGATTGTGTAAAGGGCTTGATAAACTCACAGAGCTGTTAAAGCTGGTCAGTGTTGTATGTACAAATTAGTTAGGATGGATGTGTGTGCTGCATCTAATTAAAAATGGCTTTTCTCTTCATCCCTCCTCCACGTGGTGTATGGGAATACAGGCAGGGTGAAAGGGAGGCATTGTGTAAGGCAGCAATGGATCCTGGGGAGCAGAAAGAAAGATGCTCACTCAACTGTGTCCAGGTTGCCTTTGTTGGAAATTCCCTTCCATTCACTGGCTTTTAAATGGAGCTCCACATATGTGGACACACCGACACGCTGAGTATGGCACAAGAGTTTATTCTATAACTTTAGACGTTCAGATAAAAGCACATTTAAACATTTAAGAAAAAGGTTTATTTTCATGCATCATGTGACCTTTTACACACAAACCAAGCAGTTTGTGAATCAGTCTCATACCTGTGAAACTTTTTTGTAGTTCATCAAAGCTACTATTTTTGGTATGTAATATTCATAAACTAAATATAGTTTTCTAATCAATTTCCTACGACCAAGAGTTTTCTATCCCCTTTATACAGTGCCTTGCAAAAGTATTCACCCCCTTGGCTTTTTACCTATTTTGTTACATCACAACCTCTGTTTAAATGGGGTTATTTTTATCTGAATTGTATGTGATGCAACTGTACAGAATAGTCTGAGTTGGTGAAGTGAAATGAGAAAAAAAAATAGAAAAAAAAATGTGAAAATAAAAACTGAGAATTGGCATGTGCATATGTATTCACCCCCTTTGCTATGAAGCCCTTAAAAAGTTCTGGTGTGACCAATTACATTCAGAAGTCGCATGCTCAGTGAAATGAAGTTCACCTGTGTGCAATCGGAGTGTCACATGATATTTCAGTGTATATACACACCTTTTCTGAAAGGCCCCAGATACTGCCATTAAGCAAGAGGCACCACTATACAAACAACACCACGAAGACCGGGGGAATCTCCAAAGAAGTCAGGGACAAAGTTGTAAAGAATTACAAGTCCGGGTTGGGTTATAAAAAATATCCAAATCTCTTATGATCCCCCGAAGCACCATCAAATCCATTATCATCAAATGGAAAGAACACGGTACCACAACAAATCTGCCAAGAGAGGGACACCCACCAAAACTCTCAGACCAGGCAAGGAGGGCATTAATCAGAGGCAGTACAGAGACCAAAGGTAACCATGAAGGAGCTGCAGAGTTCCAAAGCAGAGACTGGAGTATCTGTCAATATGACCAAAATGTGGGGCAAATACTTTTTTTAAGGCACTGTACATTATACTATGGCTAGAAAACCTATATAGAATTGAAGTTGGTCACATGATCAAAAGGTGATGTTTAAACCCAGGATGTCAGAATTTAGGGACAACATTTTGTTCAATTATTAGTTCTTAACATTCTCTAAAAAGTAACCATCAAACATACAATCTTACAATATATTTGAATTAGTGCAGTATACCATTGCTGAATTTATGGTATGTAGTTATATATTTTTGCAGAATAATTGTAAACCTGGATACAAAAATGCACATTATGACAATGACCTCCAGTATAGATCATTTATCAGGTAGTTAATCATTTATAGTATCTCCAGTTGCACATCTACAGTCCCTTTTACATTTGCCACACTTGGACTTGATTCTTATTTAAAGTATTTCCTACAGTATTAAGCAAATATCTAAAGCCGATCCATATTTTTATGTTATTATGAAATAGAAGTAAACCACAGTATTAAGAAAAAATGCATAGAGACAGAGAACATAGTGCTTCTAAGCAATTACACCTAGGCAGTGAGAGGAACAAGAATATTTGGTAAAAACCAATGCAAACGATGCCAGAACATGCCACAAGTTTGACGCTAGACCACTTGTTAAATGATTTTATATGTCAAAATCTTTGCTTATTTGAGGTAAAAACTGCAGACTAGTTTTCTTAAAGAGTGAATCAGTTATCAGTGATTCATTTAAACTGATTCAACTCACTTAAACCATCCTCTCTTTTAGCTTCCGATCGTCCTTTGTTAGTATTTACTTAAAAATATGCAACCATACCAGGACAACAGCAGATGTGACATTAGATGTAATATTAATATTTGTATTAATCAACGCGGGATCCGTTTTCAGTAAAACGGCTCCTCGCTGCGAATCGGCTCAAAATGTTAACTTAAAATGAACCGACTCAAATAATTGATTCATTTTTCGAACGACGAATAAACGCTTGCTAGTTATTTACCTGTGTGGAAGTGTGTCAAGTAATATTTTTTTTCGATTAATTTTTCTAACCTAACTGTTTTGCTTATCTGTGTTATTGTACAACATTTTTTTTTATTATTTGAATACAGTATTAATATGTTAAAAATGCGTGTTCATCTTTAGCTTAATCAGTTTTATAGAGAACGTTTGAAAACTCGTTAGCAAAACTTTGTTCATAACGTGTTACATTATGTTGTTATTCGACTTTACAAAACAAAAATGTTCACCTTTCTTTAGTATGTGTGTACATATAGTTGATTAAGACATTTATTAATTGTAATTAAATTTATTTTTTTAATTTTTTAAAAAATACTGATTAGTACATTCACTTGTGTAGAGCACAGAATTGACTGAAGTTATGCCAGTGCCCTACTGTAAATGCTAATTTTGCAAACAGCCTGTTTATTGGCCTAATCATTATTTTGTTTACTTCTGTTTTAGCCATGTCCGTGTCTGACTGCGGCCTGATCTGTAATTTTCCCAAGTGTAGGGGCAAATTAAGAGGCTTTGCCTGGGTGACAGCCTGCTCTCATATCTTCTGTGATCGTCATGGATCTGGAGAGTTCAGTCGCACCCCAGCTATCTGCCCTGCTTGTTCCTCGGCTCTGTCCGGTAAACTGGACATTGTGCGTACTGAGCTCTCGCCATCAGAACAGTACAAAGCTATGGTTCTAGTAGGACTGAGACCTGATACAGTGCTGGATATCAGCCATCGAGCACTGGCCTTCTGGACATACCAGGTTTGATCTGTGTTTAATTCTTAAAAGCTGCATTGGTGGCAGTGTAGCAATACTTCAGCTAACATCAACGTGATCGTATACAAAAATGACAACAAAAATGTGATCAGCTACAATAAAAATCCATACATTTAATACAGTTACATGCGATTGCAGCAGATGGTAAGAGAAGTTTAGGAGTTTGTAGCTCTGGGTTACTCCTTAAACTAACAATTGTTCTGGCAGGTCTTTCAAAATACGTTAGTTACCAAAACTCTGGGGACTGTTGTACTTCAGATAAACCAAGAAAGGCTGCTCATGGAGTACAGTTTATCTCGAGCAGAAGTACAAGTCAGTCAAATGGAGAAGGTGATGACTCAGCAGAACCAAACAAAAGAGTTTGAAATGAATGCCATGAGAGAGGAGATTGCATCACTGAATAAGGTTGGATAATTCATTCAGGGCTTTTAATCTCACTATATACTTTTAACTAGAGTCAGGCCTGATTACATTGTGATCAAGTTGTCTAGTTTCTCTTGATTCCTCTTTCCCTGTATTCAGAGGTTGGAGGAGTATAAGCGAAAGTATAGTGAAGTCTCAGAGCTTCTGATAAAGAAAAACAGACAGTATCAGAAACTGCAGGGATTGTTTGAGGCACTAAGGCTACGTACTGTGGAAGCAGGTGACAATGATGTACTGCACCATGCCACCCACATGTTTCCTCCTGGTAAGTACAGAAATTGAACTAGTAAAGTGATACGACTCTGCTCCTTTAACAGAGGAATTCACATGGCAATTTCACACAAATGCTTATGTGTTTAAGGTAGAGACCAAATTAAAGAACCTTATTATAAATGGATGTATTTGTGTTTTAATTTTTAAGCTTTTATTGTTTAAAAACAATGCAGTAGTGGTCTTTGCCATTTAAAGAAAGAAAATTGCAGCCCAAGTACTGCCCATTGTTTGGTTGGATGGCGGGATGAGTCCACTATTTATCTTCTAAGATAATGATCAAATTTCAGAAATTAGAACAGTTTTTCATCACTGTGCTTTTAAGAATCAAACCGACACCCTGCCGATCACGGGCCCAGTTCTCTAAGCACTAGGCCGTGTCATATCAAATACGATGCCCATTAATGACTAATTGAGTTTGGTTGTTTGTGTTCCAATACATGTAGTTTAAACCATAAGTACATAAAAAAAAAATCTATACCCCTGTAGATTTTAATTTTAGATCATAACTATTTTGGTGTATTCGAATACTAATATTATTTTAATGTATAGTTTTGTGAAAGTATTGTGCAGTATATAACAAGTGTATGTATAGGTAAATAAATAACACAAGCTTTTGACTTGCTCTCTTCAGGGCTGGTTAGGCAACACTCTCCTCATGGCAGTCCACCTTTCTTGTCTTTGGGTCAGGAGGGGGACAAACTCTTCCCTTCTCGAGAACCAGAGAGTTTCAAGACTTTTTTCCAGTTTAGCTCTCCAAGAGAGAAAAGTCATACATTTGTGAAGAAAAACTAATAACACTCTATTCAAAAAAAGTTATCATTAATTGTTTGTAAGTTTAACTATTGAATCTTTCTCGATGTGTTCTTTAAATTGGTCTTTAAAGTGAATAAAGCTATTGCCAATGTGTACACAATGTGTTCTGATGCTTATACATACAATGCATCTGCAAAGTATTCACAGCTTTATTCCAAAATGGATTACATCCATCATTTCCCTCAAAATTTCACACTTAATAAAAGTGAACTAAGATTGTTTGGAATTTTTGCAAATGAATTAAAAAAAACAACAAAACATGTTACAAGCTTGGCACACCTTTTTTGGCAGTGTTTTTTCCATTCTTCTTGGCAGAACCTCTTGAGCTCCTTCATGTTGGATAGGGAGCATTGCTGTAAAGGCATTTTCAGATCTCTCAAGAGATGTTCAATTGGGTTCAAGTCAGATCTCTGGCGGGGTCACTCAAGAACATTCACAGTGTTGTCCCGAAGCCACTTTTTTGTTATTTTGGCTGTGTGCTTAGGGTTATTGTCCTGTTTGAGTCTGAATGTTCTGGAGCAGGTTTTCTTTAAGGATGTCTGTACATTGCTGCATTCATCTTTCCCTCAACCCTTATTAGTCTTCCAGTTCCTGCTGCCGAAAACTAACCCCACAGTATGATGCTGCCACCACCATGCTTCACTGTAAGGATGGTACTGGTCAGGTGATGAGCATTGCCTAGTTCCCTCCTAACCTGATTGTCAATTACA
>JAYDZG010000036.1:13229840-13245652 GCA_034509265.1 Microcambeva bendego
ATTACAAATAAAACAGTTAGTTCATTTAATAGTTCAGCACATGGAAATTATTCCGATTCGTGACTGAACAATATGTGACATCAGTCTTTAGGAAGTGATGTTCAAACACCCTAGTGTAAAGTAAACCAGAACTGGACTATGGTGCAGTGCCATAATTTATAGTGCCAAAATATATATATATATATATATATACTATGTATCTGAACAAATATAAAATAACAAAATAATAATCCTAATCTAGTGAAACGACTATATTGTTGTTCATTATCTTTTGTCTATTGTCTGGTTTTGTTCTGCCTGAGAGAATAGATTTGAATTTACAATCATGTCTATACTACCCTCATGTGGTCAGCATAATGATACAAGCTTTGCCCGACAGCAGGTTTTCTCTTACCTTTAGATCATAAAATATGATGTCACCTAGAGTCTTGTAGACCCTGACATAGTATAAGGCTTCTTCATCAAACTCCAAAAGCGCAGGACATAGCGAGAGGGCTTTTAAGAAGTGGTGCTCAGCCAGCTCAAACTGACTGAGGCAGTGGTAGAGTGTAGCCAGACGATGGAACGCCACCCGCTCATTTAAGAGGTCACCTAAAATCACAGGGCATATGCATAGGCTCAGATATGCTTATGATAAAGTACACGTGCTATTCCGAATTGCCAAATGTACATGAACAAATAAAATAACTAAAACATACAATCTATGCTTAAAAGTACTATCAGTTCAGGGGAAAGTGTGGTCCACAAAGTCAAGACTTATAAAAGCTGGAACTCCATATGTTTACGATCATGGTTGTAAACATGTTTGTACTTTTGGACATACATTGTATAATGGATGTATATTTAAACTGATTCAGGTCAGAAATATGCGTAATATGAATTGGACATGTAAAGGCCCATCTTAAGAACAAGTGGGTTTTATGCAGTAGTTGTTTTATCTTATTATTGGATCTTGACTATCGTAACAGTTTGATTATGAAAAGATGTCCTTATACACGAAGGGCTGCAGATTTTGCAAATACCTTTTCTGCTGCAGCTGATTAAGTGTTATTACATATATGACCCATATATGATTACTGAAATTTGGCAGAAATTTGTCTTAAATCAATACAATCCAAAAGCACAGAGAAAAACCAGCAGCGCACTCTAGTGGCAGAAAAGTGAACGTCAGTCCTCGTCCAAACGACCTTGCAGGAGAAATGAATCAAGTCAACTTTTAATTAATATTTTTAGTATTTGCGTTTATGTAGCACACCCAGATTAATGCTGAGCTCTAACGTAGTCTGTGCAAACTCCAAAGCTTCTCCATACTGCCCCAGCCGTAGCAGCAACTCTGCTAGCTTATTGCACAACCTGAGCTGAGAATGTAAACTGCTAATCTTCACTGCAATAGGCAAAGCTCGGTCCTGAAACACACACACACACACACACGAATGTCAATTAACTTAATTAGACATGTTTATTACATTATTCACCACAAACAATAATAATTATTTTCGGTATTATTATTGGTGTTAAGTCAACAAGGATACATGTGATGCAAATGAAGCAAGTGCATTTAAAAACCAACAAATATTTGCAACACACTGAAACCTTGCTTTATTGAATCTCCATTTAACAGATTTCAGATTTAACTAGGCCAGTTGTTTAGTAACTGTCGGCTGTAACACTAAAAAGTTTTAGTTTTTAGTTGTGGCTTCAAAAGGCAAAGGAAGTGTTAAGCAAAAGAGGTTAACAAGGAAGAGCTCAAATGCTGTTCCTTATACACTGAAAAGTGCTTACCCTGTAAAAGCAGATGGCTTTTTCTTTTTCCAGGTTGCTATCAAAGAACACATCGCCTGCTGCCTCTAGCAGCTCAAGAATGAAGAGCGTGTCTCCTGTACTTAAAGCAATGTCCTGTGCTACCTATCACTCAAGTCAGAAAGAAAAACAGATCAATGGATTTATCATTAATAAATCATTATATCACCTACTTATGTCAGAGAAAGGCCAACAGGCCAAATTACAGTCTGCCACATTCCTGGTTTTCTTAGGTTTTGCACATTTGTTACCCGAAATGATTTCAGATCCTCACAAACATGACCAGAAAAAAACATTTATAATTTAATTGCTTTTAATGTCTAAAAAAAATGTGTTTCCCAATGAGAATGTTACCTGCACATAGAGATCCACTAGCTCAATTTGTCTGAGGATCAAGTAGATCTTTCCTGCCTGTAGCCAGCCATGTGCCTCCTTCCTCCTCATCCCCAGATCGATAAAGATCCCTATGCTTCTCTTGGTAAAGTCGAGTGCAAATCTATTTCCTCTGAGATTAACAAAAAAACCTTTGACAAACATATTCTTATAAATGTTATAACCTTTTGTTGTTTAAAAAAACCCTCACTTCTCTGTGCCCAGACTCAGGTAGAGCTGGCTGATCCTCTCCAGGACGTCTGCCTCTGACATTCTGTCTTCTGTTTGGTGTAGCAGGTTCAGCTGATGCTCGTTATAAATGATACACTGAGCCTCGTCTGGGCATACTTCACCATGGAGTCGGCACAGATGACGGGTGGCTAGCAACTGACCTTAACAGGCAAGAATTCACTTTAACTGTGGTGACGAGGCCACATTGGATCATGGTCCATATTATTGGTTTAGCATGTTTTTTTCCGCCAGATGCCCTTTCTGACGCAGCCCTCCTATTTATCCAGGTTTGGAACTGGCACTACAATACACTGGTTTGAGCATCCCAGTGGCCAAAGTGGCGCCCAGCCGACCGGTGCCAAGTTTCTAACCAGGGAGTTCAGGCTACCACATCTTACAACTGTGGAGAAGAGCTATATTCTAATTCACAGATCTATAAAACTGACCGTAGGGGTGTTTTTCCAATTTTACATTTTAAGTACATTTTTTAAGTCAGAATTCAACTTTATTCTTGTATGAGTTGCCATGGGTCCAGGGGCTGTGAGCCATACACGACTCATGTGTCCCATTATGAAATTTACATTTACATTAATTTTGTTTTTCGTATTTTTAATGTGTGATTTAAGTGTTTTCTACATTTTATCAGCAGTGCATTAATACAAATAAATGTTTTTTTTTCTGAGTGCAGGTTGATTGTATGGCCTGAGAAGATTAAGGGCCCAACTGTGGCTGCATGAAAGAGTCCAGATTTGAACCTTATGATTAATGGCCCAAAACACTACCAGTTAGGATCCCACTGGCCACTGTATTTACTGAATGGTCAATTAATACATTTATATAACAATACAAGTAGTAAATAGGTTGGCACCCCTACATCCACTGGCTGTAGTTACAACACCATATTAGATACTGCTTTTATCATATTAATCAAAGGTATTCAGCGAGCAAATTGTTCAAAGTTAAGTGTGTGTTTGGCTTACAATAAAAATTATTAATAATAATTGTATAATATAATTACAATATTATAATATAATAATATTTTATACTTACAGTCTGGGTTTTCATACAGGATGGCGATCAGCAGTGCGCACTCATAGCAGATCTGCCCCTTTTCACAGAAAGCCTGAGAAATATAGAGCTTCCCGAGCTCTAAAAGCACCGTAACAAAGATTACCTCATGTCCTTCATGTTCGAGCTCAGAGAATAGCTCTACTGCTTTGGAAAAATGCTCCTCTGCTACTATTGTTGCATTGACCTGCAGACTTAGAAACCCAAAATTGGCCAGAGCTATGGCCCAGTTGCCCCCGTCTTCGAACTCCTCACAGACATCGAAAGTAGCATGTAAGTTCTCTGCAGCTTGTTTTACATCACCTGAACGTCTTAAAGCAATGGCACGCATGTTGTAGATGACGCCTTCTAGACGGGTGGTGCAGTGGTCAGGCAGTGAAGACAGAACCGAGTCCAGAACAGTCACTGCACTGCTATACTGTAGGTCACAGATATATAGCCACGCCAGCCATATGAGAGCCGTGTTGGCATCATACTGGCCAAGAGTTTCAGCAAATGGGTAGTCAAGGAGGCCACACATGTACTGAACTGCCCTTTTAGGAATGTCATGCTTGTCAAAGAGCCAGGAGAGACACATAGCGTGCACATATACAAGGCTGGGCCTAGGAGATTCGAAAGCCACCGCTCGGGTCAAACATGGAGCCACCTTAGTTGGGACGTCAACAGCGTGCAATTCCCGGGCATTCTCCAACAGCAGTGATATACCACAAAGGCAGTCACACACAGATGATGATTTCTGTGGGGGTGAGAAAACAAGATTTTATTGGGAAGCTAATGCTACTGCTTATCATTTAAAGATTTCTTGGGTTAAATGTGTACACTTGATAGCATCAAACTATAAACCACTGTTATTTTCTGTACACATCATCTATGGCATATACAATGGACCACTTGACTTTTTTTTGCTGCAGAGCAGTTGTAGCTAGTGGTTTAGCTACTGGTCTAGAAATCAAAAGTTCGCTGTTACAAACCCCACCACTGCCAGGTTGCCACAGTTATGCCCTTGGAGAAGGCCCTTGACCCTCAATTGCTTAGACAATATATGGTCACAGGACTATTAGTCAGTTTAGTTAGTCAGAGATTTTATATTGGATCTCAGCAGTGGTGGGCTAGAACATTACACTTATGTACTACCAAAATGCCCCACCGTTGTACATATAGCAAAGCCCTACATACCTGAATACACGCTTGCTGTGCTGAGCTCTCAGCCAGATGAAGAAGACCATAGTCACTATAAAGCCGAGCTAACACTAAGAAACCATGGCTTTTTATGTCATCACAGGAACCGGGCAGCTCATCAGCCAAAATCTGCAGCCGTTCAATAAAAGGCACTGCATGCATTCCCTCCTCAAGCTTCAGATAGAATTTGGCTAGCAGGAAACAGATTCTGGCCTCAGCTGGTTTGTTCCTGGATAGAACAGCCTTCTTCAGGGCAAACTTTAAAACTTCTGGATCCTCCGTGCCAGTCAAACAGTCACAGATTGCTACCATTAAAGCAGCAAAGCGCTCTGACAAAGCAATAAACTTGTCTACATTCTTCTGTGTAAAATAGACAAAGGTGAGGTTAGAGTAGATGGCAGAAAGTAAGTACGTGTCTGTGAAATAGTCTTTGGGTATGCTAAATGCTTCCTCAAAATAGACGCGTGCCTGGGAGTACTTTGACCTCCCTGCACATAGCTGACCCAGGAGGAAACAAATTCTGCTTTGTGCCCAGGACATCCGCTTCTTTCTCGCAGTTTCCCGTGCATCTCCTAAAAATGCAACCAGCGCCTCTTCATCAAAATGACCCTGAAAATGCAACATAAGGAATTCTGGGTAGGCACTGTAAAGCAACTGGAACTCTGGTCGATAGTCACGGCTGTCTAGGAAAAGGAGAAGAGAATAGTGTCTGTCCGGACTGCTTCCATCCTGCTCTGAACCAACAGTGAAGCGTGAAGTTTCTTTTAGGGACTCAGTGGACTCTGTTTGGGGATGATGAGCATTATCCACTGCAGCCTCATGTTCGTGTGGCTCCCTCGTCTTAGTTAAAATAGTGGTCAGTGTTCTTTTCAGGTCTACATTCACACGGTCAGGTTTGTCGAAAAAAAAACAAAAAGAAAGAAGCTTTCATTTACTTCTGGCACTCAAAAACTATCCTGGAAACACTGGATACAAGGCAGCAATCCACTACAGAAAACCAGACACTAACCCAATCATTTACCTCTTATAGTTCTCATAAATATTCTTTCATAAACCAAATTAATTAATAAAAAATAAGACATGAGCGTTACCTACTTTGAAGTTGACCTGGGCACTGAGCACAATCTGTAACAAAAATCAGAAACAAGGCAAGGATAATATAATAATAATATAATATAAAATTACTATAATAATAATAATAATAATAATAATAATAATAAGTGTCAGCAATTGCTTGGTGTCAAAAATACGTAAAGATAAAGCATTGATCACAAAATCATAATGGATGTGTGAAAATTTAAGGTAGACAAACACTTTGGGGGTGTAACTAATTATTTTGTGTGTTTTGTTTTAGCCTTATTGCCGACAATAGGGTAAATAACATTAACAGACACTTTTATCCACAGCGACTTAAAGTACTTGCTCAGGGGCCCAACTATGGTGACTTGAGGAGGGTACAACTTCAACCAATGACCCTCTAATCGCTAATCACTGAAACGCCACTTCCCCCCAAAAAAGCACATCCAGGTAGGTATTAGTAGTTATTAGGGTGGGTTTTTGTGTCTGAACTCCCTAGTTCTAATTTTAAATTTATTTTAAACATGTATTTAGCTCGTTATAAACATTTGAGTTTTGGACATATCTTTCAATTTTGAAATGGACAGTTACAAAATCTCGGGCTGACAGGTGCCAGTCTCGCGATAATTAAATAGCGGACGTGAATTTGAACATTACAGTTAAAGCCACGAAATTGCGCATGCGCAATTAAATTCAGCGCGAGATACTACGTTGAAGCTTAGCACTATTAAAAAGCTTAAGTAAGATTTGTTTAATTTGCAACTAAACTTTACATTATTGCAATGCTGTAATGTGGTTTAAATATGGATTTGGTAAATGATGGTTAAAAATTTGTAATGTTAGTGATGAGGTTTGGTGGTGGTCAATTTTACATTATTACTTTTTAAGAGAAAATGTGTTTATCGAAGTATAGGTGAACAGCTTGTGAAAACAGGAGAGAAATGACTTCAAAAAAGACAAACATCTGCACGGAGGTCACAGTGCCTCGCTGGGAAGAGAATCAAGGTATGAATGTATGAAACGTTTACGTTAGTGTAATATCCACAAGTGGCGATGTCTGATTCGCCAATGAATCGACTCTTTTTAAAATGAATCAGATGAGTCGGTTCACAAGTTCACGTTTGTCTAATATACCTAATTACAATACGTTTTAAATGTTTCTGCATGTCCCTGTTACATGATTTCTATTTTTTTTTATTTGTGCATCTTAATCATCTATTTATATTTGTTTCATAAAAAGAAAAAAAGTAAAAACCACCACATAGTTGTGTCACGTTACACACTGGTTGGTCATCTTTCGCCAAGTACCACCGTCAAAATATTTTACATTTACATTTTCAGCATTTAGCAGATGCTTTTATCCAAAGCGACTTACATTTATGACTGAACACAATTTTTGAGTAATTGATGGTCAAGGGCCTTGCTCAGGAGCCCAACAGTGGCAATTTGGCAGTGATGAGACTTGAACCTTCGGATAACCAGCCCAGTACCTTAACCACTAAGCCATAACTGACCCTTTTTAAAATGTTAATAGGAATTCAGAAATAATCTGTATAATTTATTTCGCATAGTTTTTACACCGGATGCCCTTCCTTACATTAACCTCCCTATTCATACGGACTTGGGACCGGCACTGCTATGCTCAGGTTTATGCATCATAGTGGCTATATGCCGTTAGGACAATTTGGTGTCGCTAATTAACCTGGAGTAAACCCACACATACATGTGGAGAACATGCAAACCCTATACAGAAAGGACCTGAACCGTCGCATCTGGGGATTGAACCTAGGACCTTCTTGCTTTGAAGCGACAGTGTGGATGGATAGTTTTTGGAAATCAGTTCATGCTGGTCTTTGGTATAAAGCTAAATATTCATAATTATGCATGTATCTATGTATGTTGCACAGATGATGACTACTGTGACCCTGACAAAATACTTCAGTGCCCCTATGACCCAAATCATAAAATCCGGGCGTGTCGTCTTCCATACCATCTCATCAAGTGCAGAAAGGTGTGCACAAGTTTTCTTTCACTATAAATGCCAAGTGTAATTAGGTTTTTATATGTTACAAGTAACTAGGTATTTACGTATTACTTATTTATATTCTAAATATCTTCTATCACGTTTGTAGCATCCCCTGTTGTAATATCTTCGGGAACTTTACAAATGGTTGACAGGGCAGATTTTTGCCACATCTGGTACAGTGGGGCCTAGGGAACAGAGTATAATTTTCACACCCAGCCTCACCTGTCCTCACATGTGGATTTCCTCTATAAACTGCAGTTACCTTAGGTGTAGTAGCTACTCTCGGTTCCCTTTAGTTAACAAAAACACTAATGTCTATTTTCTGCAACATTTATTTCACAGTGTGAAATTGCTATCTTATTAATACAAAAGCACAAGAGTACATATGGAATTCTTGTAATTTAATGTAATGCCTTTACTAGAACAATCCTCAGCTGGCCAGTGAACTTCGGACGTGCCCTTTTAATGCCTGCCACCTAATGCCCAAGTGTGAGCTGTCTGAACACATGTCTTCCTGTATATATAGGTGCTCTGTAAATACTGATTATGGTAAGACATCATGATTTACTGAATCATTTAAGCTACAGCTTAATGCTTTCATCAGGTAAAAAACAGTTGTAATTTTACGTTTTAGTGGAAACGGCTAAGACCCAGCACAAGTTTCAGGTTCCTGTTAGCACCTGGACCATTCCTGTGTGTGATGAAGACTGGGACCAAGGTTAGTTTGGGTTTATTTGAATACCTTGACATTGTTTTTGTATTCATACACAGGTTTATATTTGGCCTTAGATAAATGTTTGTTCTTTATTTTGCACTAAGTAATAAAAGTTACTGCCTGTTACAGAACAAGAAGACCAAGTACGTTCAGAAACTCCATTTGTCTGGGGAGCTCCTACAGCACAACCTAGTCAAGACAGGTCAGCTACACTGCACTATACCTTCACACCATGTAAAGTAAAATAGCCTTGATATAAACATTTTACAAAGATCTTGCAAAAGTATTCACCACCTTGACATTTTTGTGTTTTGTTACCTCACAGCCTGGAATAATTAAAATTGATTGTTTGAGTGTTTGCATCATTTAATTTACAGAACATGCCTACAACTTCGAACATTTGATATTTTTTTATTGTGAAGCAGACAATGAATAGGAAAAAATAAAGAAAACTTAAAATAACTATTCATGCCCCCTAAAGTCAGTCCTTTGTAGAGCTACCTTTTGCGGCAAGTACAACTGCAAGTCGCTTTGGATAAGTCTCTATGAGCTAGCCACATCTTGCCACTGGGATTTTTGCCCATTCCTCAAGGCAAAACTGCTCCAGCTCCTTCAAGTTAGATGGTTTCCGCTGGTGAACAGCAATCTTAAAGTCTGACCACAGATTTTCAATTGGATTAAGGTCTGGGCTTTGACTAGGCCCACACAATGGACCAACACCAGCACCCCAAACCATCACTCACTGTGCAAACTTTACACTGGACCTCAAGTAACATGGATTCTGTGCCTCTCCTCTCTTCCTCCAGACTCTGAAACCCATGTCTTGCATACATATGTGCGAGGTAGTTCTTGAAGCTCTGACTTAAGCTGCAGTCCACTCTTTGAGAATCTCCCCCACATTTTTAAATGGGTTTTGTTTCACAATCCTCTCCAGGGTGCGGTTATCCCTATTGCTTGTACACATCTTTTCCTTCCCTTCACCTCTCTTAATGTGCTTGGACACAGAGCTCTATGAACAGCAAGCCTCTTCAGCAATGACCTTTTTTGTCTTGCCCTCCTTGTGCAAGGTGTCAAAGGTCATCTTTTGGACAGCTGTCAAGTCAGCAGGCTTCCCCATGATTGTGTAGCCTACAGAACTAGACTGAGAGACCATTTAAAGGCCTTTGCAGGTGTTTTTTTGCTGATTAGAGTTTGGCACCAGGTGTCTTCAATATTGAACCTTTTCACAATATTCTAATTTTCTGAGATACTCAATTTGGAATTTTCCTTAGTTGTCAGTTATAGACATCATAAGAAATAGAAACATTTGAAATACATCAGCCTGAGTGTAATGAATTGATATAATATACAAGTTTCACCTTTTGAATAGAATAACTGAAATAAATCAACTTTTTCATGATATTCTAATTTTATGTCCAGCACCTGTATGCTTTGGGTCATTGTCCTGTTGGAAGGTGAACCTCAGTCTTAAATCACTGACAGACCGAAACAGGTTTTGCTCAATAATATCCCTGTATTTAGCACCATCAATCTTCCCATCGACTCGACTTGACCATTTTCCCAGTCCCTGCTGCTAAAAAACATCCCCACAGCATGATGCTGCCACCACCATGTTTCACTCTGGGGATGGTGTTTTTGGGGTGATGAGATGTGTTGGTTTTGCGCCAGACATAGTGTTTTCTTTGGTGGCCAAAAAGTTCAATTTTGGTCTCTTCAGACCAGAGCACCTTCCTCCATACAGTTGGAGAGTCTCCCAAATGCCTTTTGGCAAACTCAAAATGAGCCTTTCTACTTTTGTCTGCAAGTAAAGGCTTTTTTCAGGCCTCTCTTCCATAAAGTCCAGCTCTATGGAGTGTATGTCTTATTGTGTTCATATGGACACATAGTCCAGTCTCTGCTTGGGAATTCTGCAGCTTATATAAAGTTTTAGCAGTTCAGTGATGCAATAATGATGCAAGAAAATGCACAGTGATAAAGTTTTCTAAAATCTAAAAAAATATATATATATAAAAACTTTGATCTTAATAAGTTGCACTTGTCATTGAAAGTTATTGAGAACTCAAACATAACCTTGTGATACTGAATGTGTTGCAACTATGGTAACAATTTGACAACCCATTTGGTTGGACAGGAAGACTTGTAGAGTATGAATGCAAGTAAGAGCCCAGGCTTAAAAGAAGACATTCCAGATGGCAGTTCATAGACGGCTCATATATACGAACTGTACTGACAGATCTTTTATAAAGAATAGGATAGGCTAGCCAAGACGTCCATTAAAATCCTCTGTATACATGATTAAATCTGTTTAAACAGAATCTCAGCTTAATTTAGTGTACTTTCTTTGAAGCAGGTTCATTTCTCCGAAATGTGTTTTTTACTCTACTCTGGACTGGACAAGTTGATTAGCAGATGTAAATAATAATAATTTGACTTATGTAGTTCATTTCATAAACTCAAGGTTGCTTTACATGAGTTAACATGAGGTGAAAAGTTCTGTATATGCTTCCTTTAGGATAATATAATGTTATTTTTGTTCATCAGGCCTGGTATGAGCAAGAGTTGTACCACCAGTGTCAGAGCACCAAGAGTTCTTCCATGGAAAGTGAGCATGTAAAGAATCTAATACCTCCTGTAATGACTCGTTCATTGCTTATTGTTTTCTTGTTGAATGGCAATAGACAGTATACTTTTTGTTAAAAAGTAAAGAACAAGTAAATAGGAGTTTAAAGTAATAACAATTGTGTACTAGTCAGTCATGCAGCCTATAATTGTTTGTTTAGATGTACTTAGGATGCAAGAGACATGAGATGTTTTGACTTATTGAACAAATTGCTGTTGGAATCTTTCAATGAAGATCATCGAAGAAAACCAGTTACTTGTTTTGCCATCTTCCTCAAAAGTGATTTTTACTCAACTAGTACTGAAAATGATTACATTGGAAATTGAAAATAGACAGCTTACCCAGTTTGTATACTGTAGCAACATCATTTTGACATGTTTTCTTCAAAAAGGCAAGAGTTTCTTCTGTTATTTTGTCTTGTTCCAAGGTGAAGATTTTTCTGTTTTCATTTTTCAAAAAGATTTCTTTCGATCTGTTAAAACAAGGTGTAGCCAACATCTTATTTCTCACACATTTGTTTGCAATAATAATCTAATTCGCATCAGGACATTTGGTTGCAGCACCTGGCGCACAGATGCACAAGAAATATTTTGTTGTTAGTGCAGTCGGTTTTGTACTTGATTAGAAATAACGAAATTAAAAAGCAAGCAAAATACTCTAGTCTTCCAAATTAGTCGGGAACTAGTTCATTCTTTTATCTTAATGTGTTGTTCTATGTTATTATACTTGCAGCATTAAAGCTCTTAAAGTTTATGTATTACAGTTTATTTTTGAAGTCTTTTAAATCCATACGTACCACTTACACACTAGATCTAGATATAGATCTACTTTTATACAATATTCTATTGGAACTTCAGTCAATAGTATTATTGTTACTATTAACTAACCTGATTATATCAGTGCATGGGTTTTAAACCATGCCAAATCATTTGCCAACAAAATCAGTTCATTGTTTCAAATGGTGTTTTTTAACTTCATTTAAATTCCATGTTTTTCCACTGATTTATTGTGGTCAGGATCACAGTTGTCTGGTTTCACCACATGCAATGCAGTCACTGGGTGAAATGCAGTAACGCACCCCATACAGGATCACAGGACTTTACACAGACCACCCAAATCACAGTCGAACATGTCTTTATGTAGATGCCTGACTGGCCACCAGCCCTGCTAAGGATTTGCATTCTGGATCCAAGTGGTAGGTGGCTAGTGTTAATGTGCCATCCAATCCTATCGATTCATTTTTACCAACCACTTTATCTTGGTTAGGGTTGCAGCAGAAAGCACTGGGTGCAAAACAGGAATAATCTTTACATCTAGGCACAAGTCCATTGCAGGGTTAAGGTCTGCCTTATGGAAACAGTTGCTAATAAAAAAAATATTTTGTTGTTAAGTATTTTTTCACATTTCACCCATTTACAAAAAAGGTTGGACATCATTTGTCCAGTTTCTCAAATCATTTCATAAATGCAGGCACTTACTCACAAAGAGAATCAGTTGCTTTGACAAGGCTGGTTTTGACGAGTCCCGTGTCACCTGTCTGCTCCAGCTTGCCCATGAACCACTCAAAACAAGTTACCAGGAATCCCAGGATAACTATACGATCGCCAGCCTCGAAGCTGAGTTCATCTGGTCCATTACCATCATAGGTATCTTTTGCCTCGCAGACACCTACAGCTGAAAAGATTGTTCATTTCACTGTCTAGTGCTTTCAAAGCAACTAACTTAAAATCAAAACTTCCATGCTCTCCTTACCGATCTGAAATGGAAGGTCACAGCCTGCTCTTCCACTTCCAACCAAAGCCCACTCAGGACAGGATTTCAAAAACCACCTAGGAAAAACACTGCATTAATTGGTGCCCCTTAAAGAAATATTTATAGACAATATGTTGCTGTGACTCACTCATGAAACGGAATGACTGGTTCCACTGCTGGCCTAGGTTTAGTTCCTCTTGATCCATCTGCCAAGGACATCACAGTCCACCCAGAACCCAGGAATGGAGGCTCAAACATGGCTATAACGCCTGTCTCCAGATAAAGATCACTGCCTGATGTGGAGCTATCAAACATCTGATTTACTGTGCAGCTCCCAAAGAACGAGCCTAAGACGAAAGTCACAGTGTTATGATCAGTCTAAATGAAAGATGTGACAAAATGTTGTGCTTTTTGCTGTATTACAAACCTTTTACACTATAGCAACATTTAATTCTATTAATGAGACATTGTTAGCATTATTATCACTACATAAAATCACTTGCCTATTTGTTTTATTTAACAGGGTTTGTTAGGATTTGTAACGTCATGTCTTTGGTTACATTCATGACAGACAAGTTTAACTGTGTTACCTTCCTGCATTAGAAAGTCTCTGTACATGAGATTAAGGGTCTCCTCTTTGAAGTAGACCTCAATTCCAGAGTCCTCCTGCTCTAAAGAAGTCAGCCAGTAATTCTGGTCTAGTAAAAAGTTCTCCAAACAACGATGCTGGAAACCTGGAAGACCGTCACAAACACTCACAGCAATTTATAAATTATATGTTTCATTATTCCATGTCATGGAGGACACAGGAGAGTACAAACCGATTTTGTGGTAGGTCCTGAACTTCCATATTTCCTCAAATGATTTAAAAGTGATCAAAATAGTTCTTTCTTGACTGTTGATGGACACCAGATGAGCAGAGAGTTCCTTAAATGCAAAAGAAACAGTGTAAACCTACATGTGACAGTATTTGCTGTTAAGTTTTTCCTTTCTGTGTGCACCATGATTGCTTCATTTGGATGCAGGGTTTGTTGTGTCAGTGACTAAATTTGTGTCGCTTGAGAAGATTTTTGAAAAAAACCATTCAGAATATGGACTGTAGGCCCATCATTGATCTGCACACTTTGTCACCCTCCATCCTCCACTTATTAATCGAAAGGGTCCAGACATTATTTGAACACTAATGTCACCAGCACTGTAATGATATGTAACTCTGTATGGTATTGATATGAGTGTTGCAGGTGCAGCAGTGTTGCTGGGAGTTTTAAACACCTCGCAGTCAATGTTGTTATCAAAAAGTGATTTACAGGTAAAGATGAACGAGATGCATTAAAAATGGCACACCTACAACTAGTGCTAACGGGGTATGTGCTCCTAATCTAAAGAGCAGTAAGTGCAAAAATACTAACACTGCTGCACTAGATACACCCATACTGGTGCTTTAATTGGAATTGATCCTTCGTCATTGCACTGCTAAGGTATTTAGGGAGTAATTTGGGGTACAGGATGTTGACAAAGTGCAAAGAGCCACAGACAGGCAACACTCATGAACTGTACACCAACAGTTAGTCTGAGTATTAGATGTAACTAATAAAACGATCGATAATTTTGCAAGCATAAGGATTTTAATGACTTTGACAAGGGGTTATGAGTGGCCAAGGCTCACTGATCCATGTGGTGGAGTGAAGGATGTCCCGTGTGGTCCAATCACACAGACAAGCTACTGTAGATTGTTAAGTAAGTTAATGCTGGTTCTGATAGAAAGATCAACAATGTGTGTGCCGATTAAGAAAGCGGTCATAATGTTATGCCTGCTTGTGTGTGGACTGTGATCGGCATACTGTGATCAGGGTCGTGATATTGGCAAGGTCAGTCTCCAGCATGCGCAATTTCCCGCACAGAACTTCCTGCATGTCCCTGTCAGCAGGAAGCCGGTCCGGTCCTTTTGCCACAGCCAGCTGTAATCCCAGCACTGCAACAGGAAACAGCTAAGAGTTAAAATGCTGTGTAATCAGTCTCTCCATTCACCGTCAATGCTGCCTCCAAACAAAAACCACACTATTTGAGTTTTGTGTGTATAGATAAGTGACTTGGTTATCAGGTTGCTGCACTGTCGAACACAGAAAGTGTGTGTTTTAACAAACCAGCCAATGTAGTAATAGTGCGTATAAACTTAATTCATGACTGATTAAGGCCATCACATCATTTCAATCATGTGATGATGCAGCCCTGTACTGACAACATTCGTTAATGAGTTACTCCTGAAGTGTTTAAGGTTCAAGGTGTAGGTTTATTTATTTATATATTTTTTACCTGTGGGGATGTTGTCTTCAGAAACCGATGATGTCCCTTTTATACTTCCTCTCAAGTGCTTATATTCTGTCAACAAAAAAGAACACTAAGTTGTTAACTGCCACTGTTTGCTGTTGCCGTCTGAATAATATCATCCACTACATACATAAACATGTCATCTAATAATTACATTTTTGTGTTTTAGTCACTGCAATTTGCCACAACATGCTCTTCCAGCATGATTTATGTCACTATACATGGACAAGAAGAGAAGCTTAGTTTAAAGCGACTTTAATGATCAGCACAGAGCCTTGACCTCAACCACAATGAATTGGAACGTCACTTTAGTGCCCAACCAAATAAATACTCTTTTCATTCAGTGGGCACAAATTCCTACAGACACATTAAGTCTGAAGAAGCCTTCTCACAAGAGTGGCTCTTGTTATAGATAAAAATATCATACGAATTGTAATAACATTTGTTTTTAATATGACATATCCTACAAGCTTAGCTTAGTCTACATACAGGCAAGACATGTCGTTACTTTTATGGAATCTTCTCAGTGAATATACACAAGTTTTATCATGATACATTGTATAAGATTTTGCAGTATTAATGTGTTTCTAATAAACAATTATGTTTTTACCTATAATATTGTAATTATAACATTGGTTTATGTG
>JAYDZG010000036.1:13339349-13350200 GCA_034509265.1 Microcambeva bendego
CAAAATAGATCGAATACAATCACAACTGTAAGTTGCTTTGGATATCATCACCTGCTGAATTCCATAAATGAAAAAAATCCATTTCAGGAAAGGTTGGAGCACTTTATATAAACGCAATAAAAACTGAAAAACATACAAATGAAAAAAGCAGCAACAACAGTATGACAGCAGCAACATTCCCAAAAATAGACTTACATAAGTAACATAAGTATTCCGGAAGGTTCCACAATTTGCTCCCCCATGAACCCTCCAGCAGCTATGGGATGCACTGTAGTCAGCATGGCTCCAGAGATCAGAACATCATTGAGTCACTCCCAGCACATCTAGCTACTGCCCAAGCTGCACATGCACATCCAAGTTTTTTCTTTGCAAGCAATGATGGGCTGTGATTCATTTCTAAGCAGAATATTGCGACGACCTTTAATCTTCCACCATATAGCATGGACAGATTCAGATGGTCTGGAAATTTTGATGTGTAAATGCCAAGGGTGGAAAATGCTGCTGAATGTGAGTTACCATCAACCCCTTATGTGGTATTGTTAGAGAAACTATCATGGTACTGTGATAACCGCATAGGCTTTGGAGTACTAGGGAAAATCCTTGTCATACATGTCACAACACAGTATGCAGCTCCATCAAGAGATTAAACATACAACTGTATTATGCAGTGAGGATTGGGATGTACATATATTTTACAGTTTTGCACCTTTATTGTCCCTTCTCTTTTACACATTTGGTACATGCCTAAAATCCCAAATTATTGTTGCCGTACCTAGTGTGCTACTGTCTATTACAGATGCTGAAGGTACATATGTCCCATATGGCCTGCTGCGTGCTTGACCAAAAATGGTGATCAAATTTTGCAATGGTAATTACAAACAAAAGTATTGAGACACCCCTTCTAATGACTGCATGTCTTTCAGCCATAAGCCTTAACATGGTGGAATAAATTAAGTATGAAGGGAATTATTATATTCTTTCAAGTAAAGTAAATTACAGTAACAGTATAGGGATGATCATTTCACATTCCAGTAGGACTGTGCCCCTGTGCACTAACCAAGGTCTCTTCAAGACATGAAGAAACTTTATTGGCCTGGAGTCTCATCTCATTGTCAGATGTCCAAAAACCTTTGGCCATGTAGTGTAAGTACAGTGCACGTTAATTGGCAATGAGAACTCCTACTAAATGTGTGATAATATATTACTTGCATTAAAAAAGGCCATATCACAAATTGTAAAGACATTTTACAATGTCATTGTACAGCCACATTAACAGTTATTACTGAATATTCAATTCAGCAGATTTTCCAAAACCTTGCAATTAACATATAAAAAGAACTTATGACTAAGAAAAATCTGGCACTATGGATCTGACATTTGTTATACTATAATTGCGCTGTGTCTGGGAAAACTACTTCACAGACTGTGGATATCATGTGGTTGGGTTGCTAAATGAATCAACTGAAACAGGAATTAAGAACAAACCAAGAATAAAATGTTAAATATAGACTATAGGGCAGTAATTTAAAAGTGATTTTTCTGGTGTACTGTTTTTCAACAGAAAGGTTTTGACCAATAAATAACATTTAAGTAAAAACAATACAAAGACAACATATTTGATGTTTGATTTAAAGATTATTGGGTAAATTGTGTATCTACATTTATTGGAGAAATAAATAATGAATAAATGAACAGTGTTCCCCAAAACATTTTTTGCACCACAAACCGGTTTCATATAAGATGCAATTTCACTGACAGACGAGGACCGAATGATTTAAAATAGAGCAACTGTCGAATGGAAAGTCAGTGTGAATCCTGAGCTTTTTTCACTGTGATGAGAAACTGCTCACACCTATTGGTGACAGGAGGCAATAGCACCTGAAGAGTATACAATTATTTATATCTAATTATTTATGCACGGTAACAAATGACTTCTGGACTGGTACTGGTTCGTGGCACGGTGGTTGGAGACCACTGTTCTTCAATATGTCTTTTCCAGGTACATCCTTGCTTGATTAAGCATGAAAACTTTTCACACATGGCTGCATAATCAAGAGAGTGCAGGTGCTGGACTGGCCTGCCAGTCGTGCAGATTATAACAAAACCTTTACAGTCAAAGGCTGAAGAAAACATGACTAGGTAAACCAGATCTAGCAGTGTCTTTGGACTGCAAACATTAAAAAGGTTTTTTTTAACTAGCCACATTTAACTTAATCTTCATTCTGCTGAACCGACAGTGCACATTGTATCTGTGGTATGTGGAATGATTCCCAAGAATGCTAAATCTGGTTTTCAGAAAAAAAAGAGGGAAAGCAACTGCCAACAAAGTTCTTTCTAAAGAAAGGTGAGCACAAATGTGAATGCAAATAGTCAAATAGTACATTAAATTAACTTCTGTGGTTAAAAAAGGTTTCAAAACCATGGCGATTGTCAGTGCTAAAAACTAGCTCACCATTGCAACTGTATGCTAATTCAAAAATAAAATAATATTTATTATTTATTTTCTGTTTAACATTTAATAGTTGTTAGATTGATGTGTGTTTAGATAACTGTACTGTTTGGAAACTCTTGTTGTTTGGTACTTTCAACAGTGTGAACTTTTATGGACGGAGGTCTTGGTGGCTGATGAGGAGCACTGATTGTGCATAGGGCCCAGAATTTGGTGCAACACCCCTGCCTCACAGTCTATCCTTACTTAAGTGAACTGTCTGAGAAATTTAAGTTATTTCCTGGACAAAGAGACAAATCTTCGCCACAGTTTTTACTTAAGGGAAAAACTAAAGGCATTTTATTCAATAGTAAACAACAGGCTGCTGCTGTTGTAAAAAGTAAACGCAAACTTTTCAACTCTTAACTGAATTTCACATTGTGGGATTCAAATGATACATATAAAAGTACATTGAAATATGTACTTAAGTATTTTCAGAATTCGTTTAAGGTTTATTTCTGTGCGCCGCATTGAGAAGTAAGCTGGTTATTTTTCTTCAGCACCATCTTCTCGCGATAATTCAACCTTCTCTTCATGCTGTTCTATTGTGAGAGTTTTCTAACTCTCGCGAGATGTGAGAAGTTTCCCACGCCTGTTGTTGTCTGCCCTCTTCTCTCACTGAGCGAGTCCTGTCCCCTCCTTCATCAGCCCGCCTCCCCCCTGTCTCTCTCTCTCTCTCTCTCCCTCCGTCTCTCAGTTTCTCCCCGTGTCTCCCTGCGGCTCAGTCCGCCGGTGGTGTCGGGGTCGGTCTGACCGGGAGACGAAAGGAGACGAGAGCGCTTCTCGCGAGTCTTGGACTTTTGGTGAGAGTTTGTTGAAGATGGCGCCTGTTGTGACAGGGTAAGTGTGAGATTCGGCACCGCTGTGTTATCTGGTGCTGCTCTTTTGTAAAACTGCTACTGGAGTTGTTTGTAAGGACGAGCAGTACACGCGTGTTTGTTTTCCACTGTGGGTGCGTCCTGTGTAGTGACGGTTGTTACACTGTGCTTGTTAAGGGGACAGTAACGTGGAAACAGCTCAGCGTGGAGAGAAGGCATCCAAACATTCACCAGAACGCTTGCAAATGTAAATAATCATGGATCTAATTCCAGATTGATCACTATCTGCAATAAAGAATCATGCCACAGTATGTTTATTTGGAAAAGAATATGTTACATCGATATCCATTTAATATTAAACTTTGTGATGATGCTTTTGACAGTTTGTTGCATTTAGGATCTATATCCTAATGGTATCTAACCCCCTTACCACAAGCTTTTTGGACCATAAGCATTTAGCAGATTACAGATACAGTTCAATTCTGAGCAACTGAGGGTTACGGGTTAGGAAGTGGTGGGGCTTGAACCAGCAATCTTCTGATTACTAGTCAAGTGTCAACCACTAGTCTGTGGCTTTGCTTTTCATTTTAGAATTTTAAGAAGTGGAGTGCTCCAACATCCTCCGCTGACCCGAAGAGTTTCTGACTCATTTTAGCGTCTCATAGTTTAACAATTTAACATTTTTTTAATGCGAACCTAGCGACATGTTATTGGACTGTGGGAGGAAACCGGAGCTCCCGAATGAAACCCACTCAGACACAGGGGGAACATACAAACTTTACACCCGGAGCACCTGAGGATTGAACCCAGGACCTTCTTGCTGTGAGGTGACAATGCTACTGTGCCACCCCAAGTTCCATTGAAAACACACCAACCCAGTTATTATATAGATGTCGTAAGGAGTGACTGCTGTGATTGTCCATCTACAGTATTTGTGTCTTCTACACTAATATTGTCCACATGGATGGACAAGCTACTCACTACATCTCTGTTTGTTATGGTGAGCATGTTTAGTTAGAGCCTGTAATGGGCTGTTTGCTACAGCCTTTGTTTAGAATCTACATTCTTTACTGCCAAGATCACACTACACTTTCAAGTTGTTCAGATCGCTGTACAGTTCACACTACACATCTGGATCTCTTTGTGATAGGGAGTTTCACACTACATCCACCATCAGGAGGAATCTCGATTGTAGCCGCTGTTTTGTCATGGAAAAAAAAACTGAGACGTGACGATTGTCCAAGAATGAACGTCAACAATGAACGTCAAAGTGTGTGCGCTGATGTGCAACGTAAAATCAAAAAGAAAAATATAAATGAATCTTGATTGGGCTATGAGACCAGCATGAATCATTCTGTAGTGAGTTGTATGTCAATACATATTTTTGGTGTTTTGTTTTTGTGAGAATGATTAGATCAGAAATATTGTAAAACGTGTGTTTCGATGTATTCTGACTAGAAACTGTAGAAACTATATTATGCCCCTGTCCCATGTGTTCTAACTGGCTGTAGTTCACCAGAGCACTCGCTGTCGCTCGACTCGTATACCGCTATCGAGAAAGCTAGATCTCGAATAGGGATGTAACGATACACTCTACTCGCGATGCGGTACGATTGACAATACTGGGTTCACGATACGTTTTTAAACTACATTAAGTTGAAAACAAATGATTTGTAATTAACTTCACAAAGTTTCCATTTACAATTTCTTGTTAAAATAAAATGTTCTTTTATTAATTTCAATAATCAATGTCCTTTTATTTCTGGAAGTAGTTGCAAAACTATGTAAAAAAAAGAATGGATTCATTTTTTGTGTTAAAAAATATAGTAGCGTCAGCATCTCTTGCTCGACTAGAACCAAGTTGCCATCGAGCAAATCTAGTGCTGACCAGCCAGGGCATAAAGTCATGTATGTGTGAACTAGGCTTAAGATGAGCTAGTTCTACTCTCTACTCTTGCATCACCATGTTCACTGTTAGTCTATTTTCCATATAATTAAGCATTCAAAAAGAGATCAAGGTATTGATATGAAGTGTTCTATATTTTAATCAGACTTGAGGATTATTGAAATAAAAGAGACTGCCAAAATATGTGACCCCGATCGGGGCTGAACGCAGTCCAAATAATACACCTGTAGTTGAAACTGAGTGGCTTGGTTTCTAAAAGCCTTTCAGAAACAAGACTCCGGCTTGTTTGCTTTGGTTTGCTTCTATTTGTGCTCTGTAAACTGATCATGCAAGGTTTACCTGATTGTGTGAGAAGGAACCGTGTGTGTGTGTGTGTGTGTGTGTGTGTGTGTGCGGGTTTATAAAACAGCTCAGCTACTACAAGTGACGAGTGATCCTAACTGCCGGTACGTTTGAGGACTCAATACGAAATGAAATAAGTGGAGTTTTGGGACTGTCATTCATGAAATCGGTAGACACAGCTGACCGAACAGGAGTACCAAAAATGAAAGCATCACTCGAAAACAGACACTAGTACACAACACAAAGATTTTTCACACTCCAGTCCCACTCACCCTGCTGTTTCATTCCATTGACCACATTCTTCCTCTCTCCTATTGCACAACAGTTGCTTATAGAAGCTGCAGATTGTTTATTCATTTCATTGTATCGAATTAAGCAAGCTTTATACTCATACTTACTTGTAGAATCAAGGGGGTCACACATACCACCACCAACTCACAGCAAAAATGCCGGAAATGCAGGCCGGGGTGAACGATGACTAAGGCCCGGCCTAATCAATGGTGCCACAAAATAATATATAATATGATGTGAAAGTCAATTATAGATTTATATTTTTGAGATTTAGAAGACGCGGTTATCCAAAACGAATTACATTAAAGTGACTACAATCTGCCGGTTAAGGGCCTGGCTCAAGGACCCAACAGCAGCGACCTGGCAGTGGTGGGGCTTGAACTGGGGACCTTCTGATTACTAGTCTAAGTATCCTAATTGATCATTTTTAATTTAAAGTTTGTCAGAACGTCCAAGATGATTAAGACTAACTCAGTTTTCATCTTAAAGACCATCGCTGAATGTTAGGCTGTACTGTGTTTTGTAGCTTCCATTTATTTATCGGTGGAATCCGTGCAGTCAGGGAAATTAAGCACATTTTCCAGCAAATTTAGTATTTTAGTAAATTTACACTGATTTATTTTAGTAAAATTTAAAATAAATTATTTAATTTAGTAAAATTTTCCCTGATTCACAGTGCATCGACACATCGCCGGCAATCTATCGCCCCTCTGTAGCCACTCGTCTGTATCTAGGAGTCTGATCGACAGCAAACACCACTTGAGATTCAAACCCTAGATCCCAGCCATAGTGAGGTAGCGTAATTTACTACCGCACCACCCAAGCACCGTGACAGGGAAGGGCAATTAACATATTGCTCGGGCTGTCCTGCCTGCCCCTCACCGTGCAACCGTCTGTATATATTACGGCTTTGTGATGCACCACGAGTCAGTTAAGAATTGATTCACTTGAGGCAGGATTCAAATCTGTATTCATGTTTAATGAATCGATGTTCAATTTAAACAAGACCAATTGTTCACCAAGATGCCAAATTGAGCTTAATTCAAAATTGTTTGTACCTGACTCAGAAATAAAAAGGCATTCATTATTTACATAAATAACAGATCATCACAAATACAGTATTTAATTTTATTTTTAAGAGAAACTAATAAATTAAAGGACATTTTGTCATCATCTGTGTAACGGATAAAAACGGTAAAAACAGTGTCGTGAACTCAGCATCGATAGAGTATAGTTACTTACCAATAAGATATTGAAAGTAATACATCGTATGTGTCGAGTGGAACAGTGAGGAGGACACATTCTCAAATGCAGTGTCTTATTTAATGTCCCATTGTTTTTTCCAAACTCATACACTCATATTTTTCATACTTATACATATTAAGCTGAGTAGTGACACTGCGGCTCATATTCATGTATGTGTAATAAAATAAAAGGAACGACTGTGTACTTATTTGGGGGTTTCCAGAAGACCCAAACTGCCTCAACGGCCACCTGCCTGTGCGCTCTCTTCCCCCGGTCTCCAAACACGAGCAAGTCAAGGGGTCAGCCAGTGAGTTTAAGGGAGGGGAAAAAGCCTAAATGTAATTAAAGAGCCATAAGGAGGGTTCATTCGCATGCAACGTGGCATTGTTGCTCTAACGCCCGAGTGTTCTCTGGCCCCACTGCCCTCTTTAGTGGGGTTTCAATAAAGGGTCGGTTCTTCCAACTGTTCCACTGATTAGAAAAGCTAATGTGAAGTGTAGAGTAATTGGGATTTTAGGAGACTTGTGATCTTCGTTAAGTATTATGAAAAAAAACCAATAAGATTATGCTACAATGCAGGGGTGTTCAAACCCTGGAAAGTGTGCTGAGTTGTAGTTATAATAATATTATAACAGTAAAATTGTTGTGGCTAAATAACCCTATTCAATTAGAAACAATAGCTTGGTGAGAAAGCGTTTTTTCAGCTTCTCATGAAATTACACCCGATGTTAATGTAGATGGTTAATCCACACAAACGCAGATCCATCTCATAGTCATACGTTGAAGCTACATTAAAATGTCGGAATGATTGGTTCTGCAACTCCCGAAACAAACGACATGAAATAACTCCACCTATCAATTTGAAACACAACCGAGACTTCTAATAAGGCAAGACCAGGCAATTATTGGTGCAGAATTGGTCATACTGGCATCACCCATCGACACCTCGTGGTTGGCGAGCACCAACCTGTCAATTATGTGCTTAACACACATGAATCAGTTGCACAACTGATGTGACCTTGACCCGAATAAAGTAGAAATTGAAATGAAAACAACACATGCCCTTCCTGACACAACCCCCAGCTTTGGACCGGCACTACAATTCACAGGTTGATGCATCCGAGATCAGACTCTCAGCATTGGTGTGCTAGCATAAAATCCAACTAAAAGCTGTTAAACATCTACACGTCTCTAAAATGCCGCTTTAATGAGTTTTCCTAACAGTTTTACTTTTTCAAAGGTAAAATGAGTCTTGTATATTTATTAAACACACGTAGATCTACCACGTGCCGTAGGGCGAAAGATAGAATCAGTGCTGTAAGTCTCAGCATTTAGATGGTAATCTCGGCATCATCTGCTATTGTGAAAGCGCTAATTGCCTGTTCCAGCACAGCATGCCTGCAGGGAATACAATTGGACTCGATCATTTGATTCGACATGTCGGGATTTTTTTTAATGTATTTTTTATTTCTCCTTCAGTTAGTGCTGTTCACTAGAAGGAAAGTTTGGCTTCTTTAGTCATGCGTGTGTTTTTGTTGGGTTACTGATTGGTGTTAAAGTTGAATTTTGTTATGGTGCTTCTACAATACTGTCCAGTATAAAGGTGAAAAGAGAAGGAGGACCTGTGTTCGGATGTCTGCGGTGGTCTGCGTTATTCATTCTGTGTTGTTTTTACACCGGATGCCCTTCCTGACGCAACACTTGCAATTTATCCGAGCTTTGGACCTGGTTTGTGCATCCTAGTGGCTTGGGTGGGTGTTCAGCCGACTGGAGTTCCAGTTGCTCCATTGAGCACTGTTAAAATCCCATTCAATAATGAATTCATGTCATGATTTGAAGCATTACTGAAAATGATCTTAGATCTTTTTAAACTTTCTACTGCTACGGTTCTGCAAGTTATCGGTTGTGTCCTGTTTTAGTCATGAGGAAGCTGTGGGGTGTGTTCAAACTGCATTACTAAACAGATTAAAGGTCTTTAAATTCGTGTTAATATGAGTACTGGAAAGAGAAAGCCTTCAACGCTCTGTTAAGTCACGGGTGGTTTAAATTAGGATTAGTTGTGGTACCAGCCAAGCATGATTTTGCTTGGCACACTGCAGAAGTTTGGTCTCCTGCCACATGCACGTTTTTCTTTTCCTGCTGAGCTGTGAGTGTGTGTTGGAGCGGGGACTTTGAGCATTTTTAGTTTTAATACTATCGAATGTCAGCGTGACGGGCCAAACTGTAAAACTGGGACATATTTTGGAAAGGTCCGCTCTGGTTTGCTTGATCTTTTTGATTTGTGTTTGAATAACTCCTGTGTAAAAAGACTTGTGTTCATTTCCAGTTGTTTTAGCTTCATCGTAGAAGATCAAATTGTGTTTATTACTCGAGGCCAAAAGCTGATCATAGATAACCGGGTGCTTCATTCCTTCATTAGGTGAGTCACAGCTCAGCTTAATGTTTAAGAACAGAAATTCCCTTTCTTATAGTTCTCCTAAATTTTCCTAAAGTTCTTTTAAATCATAGCACTTTAGTTCTAAATACAGACGTGTATCAGTGACTTTTAGCCTTCTTATAAAGTTTAGTCTTAGTAATCGGACTCATTGGAGAACAGATCTCCTGCTTATTATTAGGATTCTTTCAAAATTGCACACTTTTTTATTTTGAAAAACAAATGACGTCACTTTTCTTCAGTCCCCTTCCTTTGTGAGGAATTTTCCCCCAGCATCGTACCATCAGCAAAAAATTGTTTCGGTTAATCAGGGAGCCACTGATGCCTTGCTGCTTCTCTGAGCATCCAAAAAGATGGAAATGAGATGAAAATCCAGCTAAATCTGGACTATAAGCTCTCTCAGACACGACTGATTACTACTCCTCCCACCCACCCTGCTTTTAATCATATTTGGCAGCTGCCACCCTCATTTTTTTCCCTGCCTGTCAATTCACAAGTTCTGCATTTCCAATTTGAATTTCCTCAGAATTTTCACAGAACTGTTACACCATAGAGCCAGAAGTACAGTTAATTACTGCAGTGATGACTATGTACACTGAGAACTATTAAGTTCTATTAAATGAAATAAAGTAGTAAACAATAGTTATGATTTAAAAGTTTGCATACTGTTATATTTTGGTTGGAAAATTTAAAATTGGTTGTGTCTGAGCACCATCTGACCCATCAATGAAGCATTAAGGGGAAGAAGATTTGATGTGAAAGCAGCAGTATCCTAACAGTTTTTGCATTCAAATGCTAGGTGATGATGTACAAGAGTTTTAAAAAGTTTGGAAATTTGTCCTCCTATTTATCCGGGCTTGGGACCGGCACCGCAATGGACTGGTTTGTGCATCTTAGTGGCTAGGGTGACACCCAGCCAACCGATAGCAACACTAAGATTCGGGTGATGCAGAGGGAAATTGTTAGCTCACTGCCACTGGCATCCAGTCTCTGTAACTAGTTTCTCTATTGGCTGCTTTAGCTGTCCATCAAAACTCTGTCATCATTGTTTCTCCTTAGTTACATTTATTTAACTAAAATACTTGTTTTTAATCGAACAGTGACTACAGTAAACTGACTGTCATTGGGGTTACATTCCAAGAGCAGCAAATTGTCAACCCAATAAAAAAAACTATAGGTTAATAGGTTAAACCCCAAATATGCCGCCAAAACACTCTACCTTAAAAAAGAATCTAAAACTGGGATTAAAAAATGTTGTTAGGTCACTGTGAACACAGTGTATTATTATTATTGTTATGATTATTATTATTGTTATGATTATTTGTGC
>JAYDZG010000036.1:13353492-13365616 GCA_034509265.1 Microcambeva bendego
CTACAAGGCACTTGTTTGTGCATTCTAGAGACTCAAATTTCTTGACACTGTTGTGCAGTAAAAAATCCCACTACTCCACCTGGACGCCACTGTAAGTCGCTTCAGACAAAAAAAATAAATGTCAGTATGGGTATCGCTAGACTGTTTTTGTACATTAGGATGAGAATTGGGATGCAGCCGTTAACAGCACAAACAAGTTCATCCCATCATAATTGTTGCGCCCAAGCTCCCATCTCCTTTATCGTCTCTGTTAGCTAATAACCGCTCCGAATTGCTGAAAAGCATTCAAAAGTCATGAGCCATTGCACAAGAGAAGTGTAGGGTGACCAATGTCCCATTTCGATTTTGGAAGTCCGCGGTGCTAATGAAATGGGGTTGACCAAGCCTGCACACTCTGCTGTTTTCTCTGGTGTGCATGAGTCATTATTTTATTTTAGCTAAAGAAACAGAAGTGATGGGTCACTAAGAGTACACAGCACTGCAGTCATATTTAATGAGTCTTTTTTTAGATCTCTCTGTTATAAACTCTATAAAGTCTATTACCATAAATGAGTACCATCTGTTTTTTTAACGTTTTCATTCACCACCGAATTGATCCTTTGCTAGAAGCCCATCTTATCAATTACTGTTGTTAGACTACAGGTCCAAATATGGATTCAAATTTGGAACGTGATGCCGACATTCATTCACCTGTGAGAGACCCGGTGCTGTGAGAACCCACGCCGTGTAATCCTAAGATTATGTTCAGTCGGAAATTCATAATACTTCCTTTGTTTAGGGTCAAAAACACTTTGTCCTTGGGCTAAAGTTATATTTAGTGATCGTGGAAGTAGAAATACAAGAACCAGAGAATAAAGTCTTGGTTTAGAATGCATGCAGTGTAAGTGTACACTGTAGCATTAACCTTTCCATTCTATGTAACTATGAGACCCCACCAAAACTTTTAAAATCAGTAGACCATTGTTGCTCTCATTCCAAACTTTATCTTTAGTAATATGGTAGCCAACCGGGTGGTTTCCTGTCATCTGCCAAATCTGCCTTCATCTAGGAGACTGGCAGATGGTAAAGTGTGATTCATTACTGAAGGGAATGTGCTGCTGCCACTCCAGAGTTTGTTGATGGTGTGGTTTACACTCCAGAAACACTCGGCATTGTGCAAGTCAGAATGATAGAACTAAACCTGGACTGGTTTATACTAAATTTGGGTGGATATTAAACACAATTATGGACTGGAAATGTTGAAAATGATTTGCAGATGATTTTTTTGTGGTTGGGAACTCAGTGTATGACGTTTGTTTACATTACATATATCTGTGTATATGTAGGCATATAGAGAATGGTTTAATCCTTACTACATATATTTGGTCACAATACAACAAGCTGTAAAGCTGAATGTCCCAATACTCACATAAACATTGGTATATCATGCCCAATTTAAACAGTTTAATATGATTGACAGGAAATGTGACCACTGATCCTCAGCCCACCTGAATCATGGCTGATCGAGAATCGTTTTTCATTTATCAGTACCATATTTCGCATTTTTTTATTGCCTTTGTTACCTGCAATGTTTAAGAAGAGACCAAACTGTTCATTCATAAATTCATGAAACCCTACAACTAGGCAGGCTTATGAAGTCATGGGCATCTACTGGACAGTTTTGGAACTTAAGGAAAAAATATCCAAACCTTTTTGGATCAACTTATTTGTGGAAATGAGCCTATTTTTACATGAAAATAATGAAATCTAAATATCGCTCCACCTCTACTGATAAACACGTGAGGCTTGAGGCTTGGCATCACTAGTGATTGTCCAGACTACATAAACCTGACTGACACCATTCAGCACAAATCGTCAGACTAATAATTATTATTTAGTCGCTTGTCCTGTAAGGCTGAATAACAACATAGAAATCCATATTTTAATAAAGCTTCAAAGCTTATTTTAAAAACAATGAGGCCTACCTTAAAACGTAGATCGTGATGACCTGTTGACTGAAATAGATCTTAATCCAAATAACTGGGAACACCCCTGCTGTAAAGTATATGCACAACTTACACTTAAGATGTGTTACAACTGACATTTCGAAAGTTCTCACAGTGAGACAAACTATTCTTATGATGTGTGATAGAAGTAAAGCTCAGGCAGGGTGGAATTACTGATACTGTTTCAGAAAAACCTAAACGTTTCCTCTCATCCTCATGTCTTGCATGGCATTGTGAGAAGTCACAGCGTGTAGACTAGTGAGCTGCGAAATCCAGAGTCTGGGTTTGCATTTCGGGTAGCTCGTTTCCCAAGGAATCGCTTATCGGGGCTTTGTAGTTCTTCATTAGGATTTAATTCATTCTTAGGCTAATGAAACGGTAAAGCTTTATGATCCTTCATTCATTGGTTTGGTTTTTATCTTCTGACAGCTGTAAATGACGATCATTGCATGTAGCGTGTAAACGTCCTCCAAATTATTACTGGTGTCATTTCGGCTGGACTAGCATCTCATGAAAGATCGCTAAATCCATCAGTGACTTCCATTTGTGTACTACTCTTGGTCTCACTCGACTTGATGCTCCACCCAGAGCTCAAAGAATGACCTTCCCTTGTTTGTCTGAACATCTGAGTCTCCCTGCGTTTTCAAAAGACGATTGAAAACCTCTTTACTAAGCACTTAAGCTGAGAACTAACGAACTTAAGAATGCTCTTATCTACAATCCAAATCAGAAAAAAAAGTTGCATGAAAAATACAAATATTTAAAAAACCATTGTTTCTTAGATTCACTTTTGACTTTTATTTCATTGATTGAGAATTATGAACCAGGGGCATTTCATGTTTGGTCTGGTCAGATTGATTTCATTTATTAATAAACGTCCAGACCTGCAATACATTCCAAAATAATTTAGACAGTGAAGCATTTTCCACTTCATAATTATTGTTTATAAAGACTTGATACCAAGCAATTTAAAGTTTCAGGTTCTATTTTGTTCTATTCTTCCTGGATACATCTTAACATGTGTTTAGCATTGTGGTCTTGTTGAAAAATTCACGGACGTCCGTGGAAAAGATGACGTCTTGAAGGCAGCACATGTTGCTCTAAGATCTCCATGTACTGTTCAGTATTAATCATCACAGAAGTGTAAATGACCTTTAATAAGGACATTATGGTCTGTATGTTCTTTTCATCTCAAAAGACCTGGAATGGTATTTGGTGGCATTTGGGGCAGATGCAGGTCTGTCTGAGGAATCGATGTCACTGATGTTCAGCCCCCTCAGCCTTTACGCACTGAAATCCCTCCAGATTCTATGAAATGATATTATGCACGGAAGAGGGAGAAATATGCTAATCCCTTCCAATATTTCATTCGGTGACAAACTGGAGATCATCCGACCATCTTTGTAATCAAGGTTTAGTAAAACAGCATCATCCAGGAATGGAGATGAACAATCATCTGAGCACATCATTTTTTCGTTTTTAACTGCACCTGTCCCACCTTTTTTTAGAATGTGTTGCATGCTTATTAGTAAGTTCTGCCGACAGAGCATGTAACATCTCAAATTAAGACTGTTTGCAATCAAATAAAAGTAAAATTAACTCTAGAGAACACTTTGATTTCCATACCCTCCCAACCTTTTCTGATTTTGGGTTGTATTCCTTGTTTAGGAAGCAAATGAGGTTTTGTTTCTGACATTTGTAGTCTTGGACTGTTGTCTGGAGTAAGGAAAACGTTACAATGGAAGCACGTCTGTAAGTCTTTCTGGATAAAAGTGTTTGTTATATGCTGAAAACCCAAACAAAAGAAAAGTGGATAGAATTGAACCCTGAACAATGCCTACATATCCTGGACATTCTATTTTTTTTAGACTCGTCGGTCACTCTAAATGTGCCAGACTGTTCCTGAATTAGAAAGTCAGCAGAATAAATTCACTATATGTTCAAAAGATCAACACTAAGAATATAACCGTGTCCTTTTAAAAATTCTAGCGGTGGCACGAGGCAAGTAAGTAAAAACAGCGGCCTCTGCTTACGCTGCCAGACCTCCGAAGGAACGTTTCCTCTTCTCGTCTCGCGTGTCTGCCTAGCCTGAAAGAGAACACGTTGAGACGAGTGTGTGTGTGTGTGTGTGTGTGCAAGAGGACGTGTGATTGTTTTGGGCGAGCGGCCAACAGCAAAACGGCTCTCCAGAAACAACCATACGGAGCTTCTACGGACCCGGCTCGATGTTGGAAGCGGTCAAAGCAGTAGAGGAAAGCAGTTGAGTTTTCTTTGACTCTTCTCTGTCATTAAAATACTCAACGAGATGCTGGCACTGCAGGCGTGCGCCTAACCCGAGTTGACTTGGGGTGTCCAAAACAGAAGCAGCTGTGCAAAGCATATTTCTTTTCCAATCCTCTTACTAGTGTGCCATTCATGTAATATTAAACCTCAGCTTGGTACTTGGCAGCTGTTTTGTTCCTTATATTATTGCACTCTGTCTATACCATCCATTTAGATTTTCGATTCAGCAAGGATGAAATCGGTTTTTTTTTACCCATTAAACCCTGAGGGGGCTCTAACAGAAACCTTTTTACCCACCTGAGGTTGATAATTGCAAGTCGAGACAGCTGTCTAACAATGCAGCTCCTGGTAGATGAGACGGGGACCTGGTGTGTTTGGACAGACTGGACTGAATAATGAAATAGCCAAATTTATATCGATATATTTATTACTAATTATAACTTTTCAATTGGTATTATTTATATTGGATTTGTGTAAATCATTTTTAATGATTCTCCTGACCACCCAGGAAGGTAGGACGTCCTGGCTGAACCTTGTGGTGGTGTTTTATCTGATTTCCTGTAGTTTTTTGTTTGTTTTTTTGCCATTGTTCACCTCGGTTGGCTTGTTAGTTTTTGGTCTGTTGGTCCTGGACTCTGTAAAGTTGCTTTGAGACAACGTCTCATATGTTCTAAATGTTGAAATAGAGGAATGGTAAATTAAGGTTTGACTGGTTTTTTTCTGAAAATGTGTCAGTTGTGCATTGTGTAGCATCATTTTTTATAGATTGATTCATTTCTTTGCTATTATACTGATTAGTTGATTCATGTAAATGATTCATTTTCTTTAAATAATAATAATTCTGAATTGCATCTAAGCATTTTTATTTTTCCAACTGTATCGTGACATATTTTGTTACATCTAAATCTAAACAGGGATTAGTTCAGTTCAGTTCATTTTCTTAAACCACTTAATTAGGGTCGGGTAGGGGTGCCGGAGCATGTCCCAGCTCTTCAACAGGTGCAAGGCACACAGTAACACCCTGGATTGGGCGCCAGTCCATCGCAGGTAAACGGGGATTAAGTCCATATTATTAAAAAAACCAAGTGCTCCATATTAAAAAAAAGTGCAAAACAGTGTTTATGGCATTCACATTATGTTCAGTGTAGAGTAAGACACATTCACTCCAATTTATAGCCATGAAAGCAAAGGGGTGTGTGTTCAGGTGCATTCAAATGAGAAGCTTTTTAAGCTGCGAGTGCTGCTACAACTGCAAAAACTACAAAAATCTGTGAATGCACCTTTGGAAACTTGGAAACTTTTAAAATGATCATTTCTAAACATCATCAAAAAAACAAACTTACTTTATTCATGACGACACATTTTTATTTTCGTCAGCCAATCGTCATTGACCAAATTCTACAGTCCTAATTTGCATTGTTAAAGAACCAGCAATCTTTCATTACGTAAGCTGGTTTTGTTAATCAACGCACACCTTGACGTATGACCGTGTTCCTTAGTAGTATTGATGCTATTGATTTTAAAGAAGTTGTAATAAGATCAAGGAAGGTGTGTAATCTACAGGCGTGAATTATTTGTTAAGGAAATCAAAGTTTTACATAGTTTTAAGGACGGAATCAGCTCTTCTCTTGAAAGTTCTTTACACTTGGGCATATGAAACAATTGGGCAGATCACATTCTGTGGATCAGATTTGACTTTATTAAGACTTTAGGTCCATTATTTCATGGTTCTCTGTTATACCGTTTGCTCTGCTGCTCAAATCTACTGCATACTAAAAGCAGAACTGGGCTCTTGTTTACGAGGTAATTTGCAAACCGTGTAGACCAAGGTTGCTCAAATAATTCATTATATATAAGGGGTCAATAGTCAATCTCAGTGAACGGCCATGGGCCAATATTGCATTACATTAAAATAAATCACTACTGATAAAACAGTAATGTTTAATTTAATGAATAAGAATTGGTAAAGAAAAACATGCATTATATTTGAGGAATACAGAATACAGTTTCTATTTATGCTGCTGCTTCATATGCTTCATAATTAACAACCTCGGAGTGGTTGCCAGATTGCTAAAACAGCACAGGATGAGATTAGTTTTAGCATTTCACAAATAATAATCCAGTTAAACCACCACAATTTGGCTGAAACCCACCCAATCTGGCAACACTGAGCCTCACTCGAGTCATTACTTAATCCCTCTTCTGTCCACTGTCTAGTGTAAAATTGTAGTAGGCTAATGTATTGCAACTAGCTTTATATGCCGTTGAACATCTGCTGAGGCGGGCCAAAAGAAGAACACGGCAAGTTTGGCCCATGGGCCTCAAATTGGCCAGCCGTGGTGTAAAAACCAAGTGTTCGGTCCATTTGCACGAACTTGATTTCGGAAGCGAATTTCTGAGCCATCAGATATAATGCTTTGCATGAAGTATCCCCAAATGGTTACTTTTGGAGCAGGATTTTTAAACAACATCGGTTAGGCTTGTTTTAGTTACAGCCTATTTCAGATTTCAGATAAAATGGAAGGCTTTCCTAAATTTGTGAGGTGAAGAAGAAATTTTGAAGTTACTAAAGGTTATAAAAACATGAAATTTATTTTCACTCAAAGCAAACAGGCTCGACTGCAGCTAGATCAGTTAAATAATCATAAAGTGGTCAATGTATTAGCTTCCATTCAGCAAATATTTTGTTAAGTTTAGATTCAGCAATTCAGTTGTGGTTTGTAAGTTTAAGCACTTGTATTTTCTTTGACTGTGGGAGCAAGAGTAATTGGTGTCTTAAAAGCTTGTAGGCCAGATTTTTGGACTAGTAGTTCTGTTACAGCCCAGTCTAGGGTTGGACCCTAACATTAGATTAAGGAGATGAACCTGTTTGAAAATGTATTGAAATGTATTGGAAAAAAGAGATACAAAAAGGGTTTTACGTGGCTCTCTGGCTAATCCAAAAACGCCAAACAATACCACCAAATACCAACAAAAATGGCAGCCAGTCCTTACAACTGGTCAACTAAAGGTAATTAATCAGAACCTTCAATACACGGTACAAGTACATGGATGCTAAATTACACAATGTCCAAAAGTTTACTGACCAAAATGCAAGCAAGCAAGCAAACAAACAAACTCTCTCCAGCTCCTTTCTTCTCCTCCCGACGCTCTTCTGTGTATAGAAATGTAAATAGAAATGTAATGATGGGTTTGAAATGTCGCCTCGTGTCATGTTTTTATGGCAGTTGTAGCCTAGCGGTTTGGGTTCTGGACTAGTATTCAAAAGGTCAGTAGTTCAAGCACCATGACTACCAAGTTGTAACTGGTGGGTCCTTGAGGAAGACCCCTAACCCTCAATTCTTCATAGTGTATTCAGTCAATATTGTAACAAACACCATAAATGTAATGTAATGTAGGTTTGAAATGTCACTTCCTAATTATCTGTTTTTAGAGTAGATGTAGTAGTGATGTGGGTACTGGACTAGTGATCAAGAGGTCAGTGGTGCTAGAGCCATGACGACCAAGTTGTCGTGGTTTGGCTCTCGATCAAGGCCCTTGACCCTCAGGGGTTTAAACAAAATACTTTCACAGTACTGCTAATTATGGTTGTAACTATACAATATACCCACAGTGCCATTCTGTACATACATACACAGGGTGTGTTCGAACACCTAGTGAGCCGTCTACCTGGGCAGCATCTTACATCATCATGTCTGCACTCCCGAGAAGGAAGCTGCTCGAAATCCTAGATGTCTTAAAATCCCAAGCGAGATTGGTAGCTCCCAACATTCCTTTTGTTATTTCTCTTAAAATAAAAGAAAATTCCAGTTCAAACCTCACCCCTGCCAGGTTGCTGCGGTTGGGCCCTTGAGCAAGGCCCTTAACCCTCATTGCTCAGACTGTATACTCTAAATGTACTGTAAGTTGCTTTGGTGAAAGGCGTCTTCTAAATGCTGAAAATGTAAATGGTATCGACTCAGTTTGGCTGGAAAACCCCGAACCTGGCTACCAGACATACAGCATAACTGATGTCAGCCATTTGAAAACCAGTGCCCTCTGCTGTTTAAAGAGAATATCCATTCATTTCAAATCGATTTGAATTGGGGAATTTCGATGCATCGTTACATCCTTGGCGTTAAATGCCGGCAAAATGTAACGCGTCTGGTTCTCGACTTGTAAGAGTTCCTAGTTAGTTGGTGGTTAGACCTGTATAGGTAGATGACATCAAGAAGATGGCATTTCGCAATAAGTCACCAGTGTACGTGTAGTCTTAGCGGTTAGCTCTTTGAGATTTATCTTTCTCCCTGCAGGCGTCTGATCGGCAGGATATGCTTCGAATTTACTAGCCGCAACCACCCTGCAATTCACACGTTCACAATAAACGCATTCCCACACACTTAAACGATATTTTTACCCCCGAACTACATATCCAGATGATGCAGTAGTTGTGTAAGTTGTGAGGAGACCCCCCCCCCACCACACACACACCCCCCTAAGGCTTTGACACACTATCCTGACTGCTAATCCACTGCTGTCTGTGGTTCATAATGCCGTCGGCTTAAATCCCGCGGCGAGCTGCACAGACCGCTTTGCAAAAGTGATGTTGAAAGAAGTGTAAACGTGCATGACGGAGTGCAGATGTTGGCTTCAGAGCCAGAATTCACGCCTGGTGTTCAGTGAAGATCAGGAGCTAGCCTTACGCTGTTAGCATGGATGAAAGCACGATAGCATGCAGCAATGTGCATTAAGCAGGATCTTAATGAGCTCGTATTTACAAAAAAATGTCTGGACCATTTGCTCAGGGGTCAAAGCCTTGACCCGACGTAGTCCTTTTGGAAACCCATTTCTGAGCCATCAGACACAATGCTAACTCCTGGATTTGAGACAGTGGGAGCCTAGTGGGTAGAGCTTTGGGGTCGTCACCCAGTTATAATCCAGGCCCTGCCATGCAGTCACTGTTGGGAAATTGAACAAGACCCTTAATCTCTGCTCCAGGGCTGCCGTACTCATGCCGGATCTTCCGCTTTGACCCCAGCTTCCAAACAAGCTGGGATATGCGAAGAAATAATCTCACCTGTATGTGAATATCGGTATAAGTACGTTTAAATGACCTCTTGGTAGATATAATAAATGATCATCCTGTCGAGTTTTGTCATGTGATATCATTACATCACTCTCACTTCCTTTTGGAGAAGTAAGAGGGAAACCCCTATTAAAACTTAATATAGACACCCATCACGTCAACACCTATTATAAGTTAAGGGTTTATACCAGTTTAATGACCTGAGGTGACATTTTTTCATTCCTGCCTTGGGAATAAAATGTCTAAACAATCAGGAGTCAAAAGTTTACCTCCCTTCTAAGCGAAATAGGTCTGTCATGGTACTCTTGGGACTGCAACTGTTTTTAAAGGATTGAAATACAATACCCATACAATTTGCCGCACAAAGGTCAATAACATACATACAGAAGCTTAGATTGTATACGGCATGGTGTCAGGTTTCTGGCATGACCTCGTAATTCTTCATCCATTGACCCAGTACATGAAGATGTTTTCCTCACTTTAACTGTAGATCTGGGTTTTAGGAAACAGTGGTGGTCTACTGGATAGAGCTTTTGACCTATCAGTCCGAAGATTGTGGGTTTCAATCCAGACTCTGCCTTACAGCCTCTATTGAGCACTTATCATGTCCTAATCATGTCTGCTCCGGCACACTGATCCTAGCTTCTGAACATGCCAAGATTTGACAAGTTTTATTTAAACTATTTTATTAAGAATTTGATTTGCATTAGACAAAATATTAAGAAAAAACACTGTCCACCCTTTGAATGTTAGCTCACTGTGTGTGTATATATATATATAGGATGTGTTCAAAAAGCCAGGGAGCTGCTCTGCGGTCTTACTGCCTACATAGGGAACCATCAGAAGTCCATTGGTTACTCGTGTCATCACCATTTTTACAATGTGAGGAAAGACCAAACCGGTTATTTACATAGAAGTTCTGAAAATTTGCACTGATGCTTTTGCTCTTCTTCTTTAATCCAAGGTGAGTAAAAGTGCAGTACAACAGGCCAGACGTAGCCTAGTGGTTAAGGTACTGGACTAGTAATCAGAAGGTCAAACCTCGCTACTGCTAGGTGGCTACTGTTGGGCCCTTGAGCAACGTCCTTAACTCTCATTGCTCAGATTGTATACTGTAACTGTACTGTAAGTCACTTTGCTAAATGCTGAAAATGTAAATGTAATGTAAATGTACAACATCCACTTAACATGTCAACACTAAAAGACAGAAATACAGTGAATATAACGGACAATAATGCGAACTTGCGAATATTTAGTGTTTAGAAATTTAGTGATGACCCCCTATCTGCCAATTTGTGTTCGCTACAACTTACTCACTCAGTTCTGTGACCCCTAGTATATATTTGACATTTTGGCACCAAACACAGAGCTAAGTATACTTAATTTAGCCATAAAGAACAACAAATTGTCAAAGAATTAAAAGGTGACTATGATCACAGCTGGATACCTTACACACTTCTCTTTTAGGGCCAGCGTAATGCCTATGTTATGCCTTTGATCAAAGTAAAGAGGACTGTAAGAGGACATTGCTTTATTAATCAGGGAATACATGCTTACTAAAGTAACACAGTTAGCATCATGCCATTCAAGCCAATTGGATGAGGTGACAACACACTAGCGAACCAGTTCACATCACCGTCCATTTACTGAAAACAGTTCTCACCGACAAGCTTGAATTTGCAAATAAATACACTTTTACATACAAATTAGACGTTGATCATAATTTATTTGCGTTTGAAATTATTCGCCCTGCAATGCTGCCTATTTAGAAAGTGCACTAGGTTGGTGCACTTCATGACATCATTCAGGCATTAAGTTGAAATAAATCGTTCGTAACTCAAAATGAAACTTCGGAACTCAATGGTTTGCTATATATAAGAAGGTAGATATAGAGATGAATACTTAAATGTTATTTCCCCTAGATAAATTATTGACAGAAATATAAAATAGTCCTAATCATACCAAGCATTTATTGATTCGTCTGGACAGAAGCAGACTGCAACTTTTCTCTCTCTGTTATGGGATGAAGGGAAGGAAGCAAAAATGGATACTGTGCAGAAAAACGGATTAAACCGCAATTCCGACCGAGCTTCCTCTTCCTCTTCCTCTATTGAGCTTCTCTGTGTTCGCCAAGGAAAGTGTCACCAGCTATCATTCATCTCCAACATGTTTCGTTCTCCTTATTCCCCTCTCAACTCTCTTAGCTAACGTTCATCACCGTGAACGAGACGCCGAATCGTCTGGGTTGCTTTCTCTTCTGAGCCCGGACGTGTTTAGAAGGGCTGGTCCGATGTGTGCTGAGCCGCCAGTGAAAGAGTTTCCTGTCGGACACTCGTGGCTCAGGCTGAACGGACGTGACCGGAGACAGAAAGGACTGACTCGACATATGAGCTCACTGAACAAACAGGAAACTGCTCTGGCTGCCTTCTTTGCATCTTTTGACACCTTTTACTTTTTATTTTACATGTGGTCTCCACTCACCGTGCCACGGACAAATGCCCGGTCAGTGGGTCTTTTATTCCCGGGCTGCACAGCAATTCAGTTTTTAAAACTCTTAGGGATTTATTGTCACCACTAGGTGAAAGCGGTTCTATATTTCTGTAGTGCAAATGTGCCAGTGCAGTGCTCCTTAACCTTTTTAATCAGCTCGGACCGGTCAACGCTTCCCAATTTTGCTGTGGACCAGGGAGGGGTGAGAAGGGTACACGTAGTAGGTTTATATTGCGAATATAGTCATAAACGGGAATCCACTGTGTACTCCTATGCAACTTTATTAGCAGCTTCCTCGTAA
>JAYDZG010000036.1:13575554-13588445 GCA_034509265.1 Microcambeva bendego
TATTTTATGGGTTTATCAATAATGGGTAACAGCCTGTCTGGTCACTGAAAAGGGAGGTCAAGACCCAGTGATATATTGCAATCCATTACAAAACAAAATATACTAAATATAACAAAAAATGCATGAGTTAAAGTAATAAGTCGTGCACTGATGTGGACTGGCACCTTGTAGTCTTTGAAATGACCAAGCTGTTATTATTCATCTGTCTTTAAATGTATCTATTTAAGACCATGCACATACTTATTTCAATGGGAAATGATCAATAACCAACAGCTGCTATTTAAGTCTATGTAATAAATAATAGACTTGAACAATTTTACAATTAATATTCATGTACGTAGATTAGGTATAAACTGAAATCACAGGATTAAAGCCTGGAAACTTCATGATGACCCATCTGTAATTAGACAGTCTCTGTTGGAAATTAATTGGTAATTGTACAGTAATTCCTGCTCTATTTTCTTAACCTGACAATTTTTTACTTTTACCTGTACTTTTTTTACCTTCCCACTTAGGGCATGCATATATGCACAATCCCAGTCTACTCTTTTCTCTTTTAAAACAGAGATCTGTCTAGTTGAATACAATCTTGCATCCTTGCTTCTGTTTCTCTTGCTTCCAGTACCAGTGCATACCTTCCCTTGCTACCCACCACCCCACCCTACCCCATTCCCCCAGTCTATCCGTTAGCTGATGGATGATGGTGGTAATTGCAGGTCAATTCGGAGCTTGTATTGTTTCCGTTTTGGCTGATAGGAAAGGAAATCATTTTGCAACGACATGGTAGCTGGGAGAAATTTTAGCCTGTGCATGTTCTAAAGGTGGGAGTTAATGATGAGAGCCCTCTCTGATTACCCCTTTTATAACAGGGAAGTGTCATAATTAAATTCTCATCAATTCCAGCTCTTCTGCATACTAATGAATGTTAAAGTCATTATGCAAATTAATAAGTCATATTCATGTAATAAATTTTGCTGTGAATCATTGGAACCTGGGGCACTTGAATCTCTTTTCTCCAAAGGTGGACACTGCTCAAATATAACAGCATGTAGGCGTTTGTTTATGCCTTTAGCACTTGCAAACTTAATAATTGTGGAACCATATTGCTTTGTTAAACCAAAAGTCAAAGTAATACGAAATACTGGGCTCAGAGAAACATGTAGTATGTTTTTATTTTATAAATTATTCAAAAAATATTGACTTTATTGCAAGTGAATACATGTAGAGGAAGAATAGGACTGTTTAGGATCCATTGTCTTGTTTGACAATAAACAGATAGATCCAGCTGCACTAACAGTCCTTGTAAGTGGGTACACACTCTGCTGCTTTACACAAGTTGCCCCACCTAGAGTCAGGTGTATTTTTAGGGCAGTTAAGCCTAGTGGATAAAATACCGGACTATTAATCAAAAGGTCGCTAATTTAAACCCCACCGTTGGCAGGCTGTCACTTGACAAAGGTCCTTAAACCTTAATTGCTTTAACTGTTATTGCTGATACTGTAAATCACACTAGCATCTCATAAAGCATCTCCTAAAAGCTGACAATGTAAATGTAATTCATAAGTTATTACCACCGTGGGACTGAAATACAAGCAAAAAACACAAGACTTTTTTGTATTTTTTTTCTTTTGGATGCTCCCATTAGAGGTCACCACAGTAGATTGTGATCCATATTATTGACTGCATGTTTTTTTTTTATTCCGGATGCCCATCCTGACATCAGCACTAAATGCACTATTTTATCCATCCTAGAGGCTAGGTACCTATAGGTGGCATGTTTTTGGACTGTGTGTAATACAATGGAGCACACGGAGAAACCCATACAGACACGTGGATAACATGCGAACTCCACACAGTAAGGACCCAGACCGTCCTTTAGAAAGCCAACTTTACATAATGCGTCACTGTATCAAGTAAGGCCAGCTAAAGAGGTCACAAGAGAAAGCTGTACATCAACTACATGAAGAAACATTGCAAAGTTCTGACCCCATTCTAGTGTGTTGTGGTTAGAGGAGTCCACGATAAAGCATGTTTTGGTTAAGAGACAATGAATTCATTCTGCCAAAGGTGAGCAGGACCATCAAAGGTGATGTATTCCTCATATTTTGATGAATTTGCAAAAGTATTTTATTGTTTAGGTGTTGCACCAACTTGGAAACAGCGCTTTGGGAGACTGAACACAAGTTTTTTTTGAAAATCTGGAAAGATTTATGTCCTAATAGCAAGGTGAAACATGAACTAAACTAAACAAAACAAGGACAAGGAAGGGCAGAGACACACAAACAGAAATGTAAAAAAACTAAAATTTATTAATAAGAACAACCTACACAAAGAAAACCAAACTCAAACAAAGCCGAATTGCTAATAAACAAAAACTAAGCCGAATACTACTAACCAACTTAAAGCCGAAGCTGCAAATCAAAACCAAACTCTAGATAATATAACAAAGCAAAACCAAACCTTAGCACACAGAGAACAAAAAACATCCAGCAAAGAACAATGAACAAAATCCAAAACCATGAGGTTCCAAACCATAGCATACAGAGAACAACAAGCAAGGAACCTAGTTACCTACAGGCATACCAGATACAGACATTCAGAAACGGAGTAACAATGTGCTCCAACTGAGTGGGCCCAGCTAGCTCCTGATAAAGAATCGCTGGGCCCATTTAACTGAGGGGAGGAAATCAAAGTGGGGGAGGCATGTCACACACTGCTGAGTGACAGTTTCAAAATCCGAGTTCCAAAATGAAAGTGAGACTAATGCTTAGTAGCATTATAAGCAACAAGCCGATGTATAAATAATTTCCCTTTCAACACAATGTGGTATTGTTAAGTACTAATAAAATAAAATCACTAACACATATCTTCCCCCAAAACGTTTGGTATCTGTTGACACTTGTATAATCATTGCATGACTGAACAATAAAATTTTATTAAAAGTACAGTCATGCCTTTCTGGCTCTTTAGTCTCTTTACTTGACTCTTTTAAAACCCAGTAAATCTGTCACTGTGCAGCTTGCTGCCTGAGTTGCCAGGGCGTTTTCTTGCTCAGAATTAATGGATAGCCCATCAAGAAGCAATGCCTGGAAGAAGAAGCATGGTGGATATTATTTCTGCTTTGTCTCAAGCTGTATTTCACCCCAGAGACAGACTGTAAAATGTACACTTATATTTAACTAGAGTGGAATAAAGCTAAAATAATATATTTTTTAAAGCTGCTTATTAAAAAAAAAAACTATTGACAGTGATATTGCTGGAAATTACAAGGTTATTAAAGTACAAGAACAAACAGCACAACCCCCCATGTCCTCAAACAACATGCTTTAAGTATAATGATGAGGGTAAATTCCAGTCTCCACTAAAATCTGAGAGAAAATATTGTGGAAAAATAGCTGTGGCACCAACAGTAGAAGATTGTGGTTGTCTTTAAAGTTTTTATTTTATCATTTTATTTTCCATGCCACTTCATTGCCGACCTCATGTAATATGCTATATCTGCAGATGTTTTTTTGGAAATGCAAGACGTGGTATTTTAAGCTGTACACAATAAAAATTAAAAGAATCAGTACTGACTGGGTCTGAGGGAGGATTAGTCATGAGGTTCCTTATTGCTGATGTGATTCCAAAGAAGTGGTCATAGGGTGCTCAGATGATGCAGCGATAAAACATGCATTTGTAATCAGTTGGCTCATTCACAGGGATGAGATTCCTCATAACTCATAATTCTCACAATTCTCAGTCAGCAGAGTGTTACTATCCCTGTTTCAAAGCTGTTCCACAAATGAACTTGCCTTGTGCAGATGATGCAGTCAGCTGCTGTATATGTGTTGGAGGGGTACACATTAGTTATGGCTCTGCTCAGTCAGAAGAGGAGCTCAGTATAAGCAGAGGGGAACCAAAATGCAAACGTATAATTGGATTCAACAAGATTGGAGAGGGAAAAAAAAGGAGAGCATAGGTGTCAGGGAAAGGTGCTGAAGTGATAATAAAGCTATAAGCAGGGAAACCTATTACATACACTCTAAGATGTAAGAATGTTGACACTTGTCCATGAATTTGATGGAAATCACATTCCAAAACTATAAGCATTGATATAGTGTTCTATTTATGGTCTATAACCTTGGTCTATGGAAAGTTTAAAAACTTTAAAAGTTTTCATCTAGCTTCACAAATCTGAAATATGCCACTTTTACCCACGTTTATCTTTTCTACTTTTGTAGCAGTAAATAAAGTTACTTCACTATTCCACTTCCTTGCTCTTGATTCGCCACCTTTCTCCAGTTCTCTTTGTTCATCATGTCTTTGATCAGCTCTGTACAGCAGGAAAGCAGTGAGAGAAAATAGACAATGTTTGTTTGACTGCATCTATTGGATCTGATCATTCTCCGCTTCACCTCTGTATTTGAATCTTTTCCATCTATTGTAAATTACAGCCTCCTGCTGGGTGGTTTACTCATCTCTTACTTTCTCCTTCACATGCTCATCATTTTATTTATTAGGTGATTGTATCAGAAAGTGTTATCTTATATTGTTCACATAAACATACACTGAATTTTCAAAAAAGGCATGTAGCACTGTCAAGATTAATATTAATTTTGCATGAGTAAACAAAGGAAATGCAAATATTTCTACATAGAAAAACAATTGAACACCAGTAGCATCATTGGATCTTCAATTGATATTGAAATCTAGCAATTGATGGAGTGATAAAGATAGCAGAAAAAGATAATTAACCAACGGAGGCTGCACAGTACCCAATTTATGAACCTTTAAGGAACATGCCTTAAACATGTTTCCTGGTGGCTAAGTAAGTAGCACTGTCACCTTACAGCAAGAAGGTCCTGGGTTCCATCCCTTTATGTGTGCAGTTCACATGTTCTTCATGTATCTGCATGGGGTTCAATCATATAATTTCAATTACAAAGCGAACGCCAATTGACCTCTGAGCTGGAAAATCTATTAGGGACTTGTTGGTCATGTGTACTAGGCATTAGCTTCTTTAAACATCAGTAAGTTGCATCCCTTTGGTTGTGGAATCGAAAAACAATAAACAACATAGTGTTTCTATGGTGATCTGCAGTTCATTCTCATCAATCCATAAGCATTTTTCAGGTCTGAAGGATTGCATTGATGAGCATATGCATGCTTCATCCCCTAAAACTTCCCACCATGGGATTGTTGTACTTATGCCTAGTCGAAACTTCAGAATTTTAATTCTAATTGTCATATTTTTGTCAGGATCTTTAACTCCAATATGTTCATATTTTTCTGCTCTATCCTGAACAGGGTTGCACTCTGATTCCAGCCTCAACACTGGGGGCTGAGCAGAAATATACACTTTATAGGTCTCCAATTCATCACTCACCCACATCTAGTGGAAATTTGAGCTGCCTACCAGTTTCTTAGAGGTAAAAGAAACAAAAATCATTGCATACTTAAACAAACCCCCTACAGACACACTTACCATTAAAGACATAAAAACCCTGCCATAGGTCACATGATCAAAGTTATGTTGCTGTGTTCCACATTTGCTCCAATTGTAAAGTGAGGTGAGTTTTAATATATATTTTGTTAAATGCATTTTCTTCTGACTTTTTTTTAGCACATCTTTACTAATGCTGACCCCATTCTGACTGAGGAGAAAGAATCTAACTCCTTTCCCCTCCGACACATGGGCAGCGTTTTTGGCACCTACACTAGATGAATACAATGCGGATCAACTTTGTGTATGGGGAGAAAGACCCTACCATCCCCACCATCAACGTATTCCACACCCGCGTCTGTGCAGGCACCATCAATTGTCAGTTTTATCAGTTTCAAAGACTCTATCCGTTTTAACACCCCACCCCTTTTTGGCCAATAAGGACAATCGATGATCTTATGACCACTCAGACCAGACAGCTGGCAGAGCTGATATTCCATATACTGTATTTTAGAGCCCAGCTCTGGTGTGTTTATCACTGCACCACCTGAGTGGCCAAAATAACGTGTTTGCATTTAGAATGGATTTTCCAACAAGCTCATGATCAAGTGTAGCCACTGCTGATGAAAATCTTAAGATCAGTTAAAAATGGCAAGAATTTGCATTTTAAACTTAGATCTTGAGAAGGGTCCAAGCAGAGATTCACACTGCTAAAAGAAGAAATGGGAGCACGAGACAAAAGATTTTGAGCAGGCAATTAATTCAAACAAAAATTTCTGGGCTATACATCGACTGATTCAAGTTTCTGACCCTGGCAAAAAAAACACACCTCAAAATAGAAATCAAAGTGTAAAAAAGGACTTGTTGATCACTTAAAACAATCATTTAGGTATGTGATGCAAGTGTTTTGAGGAGGCTAGTGTTGCTCCAAGGGCATCCACTGTCTTGAACCGATGTCAATTTTTAAAAACTTACCTTGCCATCCATGCCCAAATGTTCTCAATCAGATTTAGATCAGGGGAAAACACAGGAGGGTCCAAAGGAGTGACATTGTTCTCCTGGAAGAAGTCCTTGACAAAAGGCACCACAAATCCTGATGGCTCCCCCGCACTGTGCCACAGAGAAAACATTTTAGGTGAGATCTCCTTGCCATGCAAGTAACTTTGGAAGCCATTAGGACCGTCAAGGTTTAATTTGGCTTAAGTCAAGGTTAAGTTAGATAATAAAACTTTCTTCCACCTTTCAATGTTCCATGTTTGGTGGTCCCTTGAAGACGTTTTTTTGTTTTTGAAGCATTTCCCTCACAGATGTGGTCTTATGGTTATTGAGCTGCAGTCAGCACTAGTAAAGGCCTTAATTTGAGTCGAGGATCGTTCCATGTCTTGACGGACAGCCGGTCAGATCCTCCGGCTCAATGCCAGTGAAACATTTTTGTGTCTACCACTTGACTTTTTTGTTCCATAGCCCCCAGGATTGTTTAATAAATGCAAAATGACTGCTTTACTGCGTCCAACCTCGGCAGCAATGGCACATTGTGGGAGACCTTGCTTATGCAGATAAACAATTAAAGTAAGTGAGTTTTTTTTTTTGCTTTTTCAATCAGGAGATCTTGACAGTGTAAGTACTTAACAGCAAATGACATGGAATCCAAATGTTTGAGCAGAGTTTTGTTTTGTCTTAAACTTTGGATCAGCTATATAAAACTGAGCAGCCAATTTATTGACAGCTGCATTTACACTCAAACATACTCTTGTGCCCATGTTTTTATTTTAGCACTGTGAAGCTTTACTTAGAACCTCTTTTAATAGTTAAAATGCCAATTCTTGCAATTTTTTAACTGGTCTTAAGATTCTGATCAGGAGTGTATAAACTGAGGGCTAATTGAGATAACTTAAGAGATTATTTGAGACAAAACATGACAAGTAAAAATGAGGTGTTTGACTAAGAAAGACTTTTAAAGAGTAAAACTGCCTCTCTCCATCTATTTGGGATCAGAAAGAGAATGTAAATCAAGTGTAAACATTTCGATATAGTGCCACTCCTGCTAAAAACCATGATTTCTATAATAACTCTTTAAAAATACAAACAAATCCTCATTATGCAAAACAGGGAGGCTGAACCAGTGGTTGCCATGGCAATGCCCATTTTGGCATTGGATCTGTACAGTAAGCATGGTGCTATAATTTGCCATGCATATGATAATCAGATATGTCAATGGGAGGCTCATTTGTTTTGGGATATGCTCGGCTACACACGCGATCACCCACAATGCTCTATGTGATATGGGATTTTAATAGGAAATTGAGAGCAATTATGTATGGGGGAATATCTAAAATTACTGTGCTTAGTAAAAGAGAGAAACCGAAATATAAAGGCACACAGAGATAGAAAGAGAGAGTAGTGAGAGTTTTGGTTAAATGGACAGGAACCCACCAAAATGAACACAGAAGTAGAAGGGAAATGGGATGAATCAAATCTGTTAAAGAGGGTGAGAGAGATATAGGAAATAAAAGAGAGAGAGAGAGAGGAGAGAGAGAGAGCAATCAGCTTTAGGATAAGCTTTCTTTGGGGTAAGCAAGGATTTGGGTCATTTGGAAGAATATGGCTGAATCAGCAGCACTCACACTCTCGGCTACAACACCAAACTTAATCTAATGGAAAAAGAATGAATAGAAAGTGACAGAAAGTGAGAGGAAAGAAAAGGAGAAGAGGAAGGATGGGGTCTGGTAGCCCGAGGGTGATAAAGCAGTGACTAAAAATGATGGAGTACAGGAAAAAGGAAACAAGAGAGGGTGAAAATCGACAGAATGAAACCCATACTCTATCCTTATTAATCACATTCATGTCCTTACAGACTGGTTACACATTAATGTATACCACATGCAGACACTCCTTCTAATTAGGGATTTCCTAATTATTTCAGCGATTTCTAATGCTAATGGACACAACTTGTTGATGGAATATGTGACTTTTAACATGCATTGGTCATAGACGTTGAATCCTTTTGGCTGCTTTCGTTAGTGGTCGCCCCATTGCCAAATCAATCATGCAGATCACGATGCAAAGTTTTATGCTAGACGCCCTTCCTGGCCCAACCTACCTTTTTATTTGGGCTTGGGACCAGCAGTAAAATGCACTGATTTGTGTATATCAGTGGCTTAACTGCAAGGAGTGCAGTGTGGGCAGCTGTACCTGAGCCCATGGAAAAAACATGATTTAAACACTCATCTGCACTCACCAGGTCGGTAATTTATTTTACAATATCTTTGTTAAGTAAAATATAAAATACAAAGGGAGGAAACAATTATAAGAATTGAAAGGAATGTGTTATGCTGAATTTAAATTGCCATTATGAAGGTGCATTGACAGATCATTCAATAAGGTCAAATGTGGCCACAATTTCCAATTTGCGTTTAAAATAGCTGCTTCTCAGCCCACCTAAAGCACTGCGAATCCAGAAAGTTTTCATTCACCAGTAGCCAGTTTTGCATTTCTCCTGTTGTAACCTACCCTGTTTGTGAAAATGAGTGCAAGCACACACAAATAAGCCAGTTTAATTCGGGCTGGAACACTGCAAAGAACATGGCAGTTGGTTCATAGAAGAAGCTGAGAGAGAATAATCCAGTTTCATGTTACATATAAAAATGTTAACCCTACAATCTGACATTCATAAAAAGTCAATGGTCTGAGGGAAAATATCCAAACATATGCCACATATCTGACACTATTTTGGGATCAATCTATGCATGTGAATCATGCTTTTCACAAATACAAATCATTATGTCCAAATATCAGTCCACTGAAGAACACTTGAAAAACAGCTTGAGCTGCTTTTGTCCAGACTACAAACTTTATTGCAAATCATCAGGATCAAGTTGATCCTGGGTGATTTTTTCGTCTGCCCAAAACGTTGCTCAGCTGTCAATTTAAGTCAAGTTTGAGCACACTTGTTTTAAAGCAATATTAGATTTTGTATTATTATATTATTTATTTATTAGAGGCCACATTTAATGACAAGCATTCACAGATCCTGTTCCAATGCACAATCTCTGGTGACCTCTGGACAGTTGCACTTTGGTATTAAGTCATCTTCTCTTCTTCAAATATGAGGTACAGTATCAAATGAAGGACACTTCTTTAATGTTAAGCACTCAGAATGAATGGGCCAGAGATATATAGTTTTCACTTTATGCATATAAAATTAACTCAGAGACTGAAATTGCTATTCTAGGTTGGCCATCGAACAGACGTACATGGTCATTTTAAGACCTAGGCGATTCAACATACCAAAGCAAAAGCTCAAAAATCCTATTGTTAATGGAAAGATTCACGTGTTAAAAAGTTCGAAAATTAGTTGAATAAGTATTGTATTACAGTGCATATGGAAAAGGATCCTTTATAAACATGTTGGGAAACCTGGTAAAGACTTTTGTAATGGAATGCTTTTCTTGCCCATCTAAATAGCTGTAAAGGTCAAACAAGTCCTGACTGAAGCATAAGTGGGTAGCAAATATGTACATGATGGTCAGAGTTTGTTCATGTACAGTAATATTGTGTATTGTTGTTTATTATTGTTTATGACAATAATGTATGTTCTTTTATTCAATATTCAAGTGAAATATCTATCTTTAATATTTTTTGTTATAAGTATGTTAGAAAGATTATGTATTTGGGACGGGGGTCTGGCACAGATTAATTCTATTTACGTTATTTGTTATGGGAGGTCCGAACAAATTGAACAAATTTTTTATAACTTAAAGAACTGCAGTATTGTCATATTTTCCGTCCCATGGTATGTGCCCCTGAAGTTTGGTGGTTATCTGAGCAATGCATTTTGAGTTATGTGTGTGGTTGATGGTTGGCTTGTTGTACCCATGCTTTTGTTCGACATGGCACCACATACAGATTCCAGTATTTTTTATTATTAAATGTATGTGAATAATGTGTTTTATATCTAACTATATGTTTTAAAAATGTGTTTTAGGCTTTATGCAGAGTGTAACCTTTTGATGCTCTAATGGGAAGTTCCTGCAGTCATGCTCCATATGTGGTAAGCCTTCCCAGAAATGTAAAGGATGTTATAGTAGCAATGGGGTATCACATTTCTGTTAATGCCTACAAGTTTGGAATAAGATGCTCAATCAGAAATAGATATTATATCTGAATAGCACATATAATGTTCATCCAGCAGTTTGGAATGCAGAGACTTCTGTGTATTTAGTGTCATGTATTGCTAAATATGTGCGTACTGATCCATAAATAAATACAATATCATGTTTTAATGTCAGCCAGACTGGATTACAATTTAAAGGTGGTATACTAACAGGAAACAAATTAACACAGGATGAACTAAGCTGTGTATTGTGGGGAATTGGCAGGAAAATGAAACAATGATTTTAAAATCATTTGTCTATAAATATTTCAGTAGACAATAAAGGTCATCACTGCGGTGCTCAGAAAACTACAAAACATATTGCATTGTTAACTTTGAACATGTTGGTAATGAATTCCTAGATAATTGTCAAGATCAACAGTTTAGTAGCAAGTGATTTAATAATAATAATAATAATAATAATAATAACACACCAAGGCAGGGTGGCACGGTAGCACTGTCGCCTCACAGCAAGAATGTCCTTGGTTTGATCCCCATGTGGGGTGATCAAGGTCCTTTCTGCATAAAGTTGTTCTCCCCATGTCTGCGTGGGTTTCCTTCCACAGACAAAAGACATGCCAAAGGTTGATTGGAGACACTGAATTGTCCTGCAGGTACCTCATCCAGGATGTTACCGTGTGCCTGTTGAAGAGGTGGGATAGACTTCAGCACCCCTACCAAACCCTAATTAGGAAAATAATATGAATGCCCCCCAATCCCTTGTGAAGCCCAAAATGCTGTGAAACTAAAAAAAACTGGGCCTGACCAAGCAGTGGGCAAATCTAAGAAGAAGAATTATATTCAGAAGAACTTCCACAGGTAGACAATGAATGTGCATGAGGCGTAGGTGATTGTTAATCAAGTGAAACTGAAAATCATCTGCTCCTCTGCCACCTCCTCTGGCCAAAATGCCAATGCAGAAAGACACTCTCAACATGACCTTTAAGTCATGTCAAAGGTACGTTAATGTATTACTTAATATAATAAAATACATCAATATTGGAAATGAACAGAATTACCAACACTTAATAACAAATTTGATTGCTTTCTAAATTAATTTAATTACATATTATTCATGAAGTAGCAAATTATTCTCAAATGCAGCCGCTATTAAGAAAAAAAAACGGTATAGTTTCATTGTAAGGTACAAAAAGAAAGAATTGGTAAGCTTAAAGCTCAAAGCTGTGATGATATTCCAATATCATATTAACCACACATTTGCACATTTAATAGCAATGAATTAATTATATATATATATCTGTATTCTAAAGCTTTACCACCACTGCTGTAGGCTACTAAAGAATTGCTGTCACACATTCTTCTGAACACCAGGTGCCAGTGTAGCACTGTGATGGTAATACAGGGCTGATCCAGCAACATCTACTCCTGAACCAGTTCTTCTCATTAAAAAGGCGAGAAAACATGCTGTGTTTTAATCCTACACACTTGTGTTTGTCAAGTTTCACCTTCCAAGCAAAGGCAAGTATGATTAAACTAATAAGCTAGTTGTATTGCAAAACTGTATTGCAGTTTTATTGATTTGTAATATGTGTATGCGGTTGGTGTGTGTGTGTGTGTGTGTGTGTACATATGGACTGAAATATGTGTTAGGGGGAAGAGGGTGAGACTGAGATCCCTGGCCCATTTCATGCAATACCAGATGGAAGCTACTTCCCCAAATCACACCTCCTACACACTGGCACATGGGGTAACAAGCTCATGGCAGTGTGGCTATGTGCTTGACGGAAGCTTTCTTATGTGCACCTGTGAATGAATTCCTTTGTGCAGCAAGCTTGGGTTCGAAAATGGGGATTTTGAATTTCGAAAATGGGAGACTGGACAATATATGTTAATATCAAACCAACATGTTTTACATGAAAACAGTTACAAATTAAAAATAAAGTTAAAAGGGTTCCACTAAGGGCTGATTGGGGGTCAGAGGAAGTGTGAGTAGCAATATACCCACCTCAACTGCAATCAAGGACCCCACAGCAACGAAAAACAAACTGACTACACTAAATTAAGAGAAAATGGGAAGAAACCAGAGTACCTGGAGGGAACCCAGGAGAGCATGGAAACTCCACTCAATAAGGACCCGGACTGCCCCATCTGGTAATCGAACCCAGGACCACCTTGCTGTAAGGTGTCAGTTCTACAAAGTTGACACAGTTCCACCTAACTAGTTTATTGTTTATTGTTCTGTGTAGCACCTTTGGTCCTGGAGGAACGTTTTGTTTCACTGTGTACTGAACACTGTATATGGTTGAAATGACAATAAAACCCACTTGACTTGACTTGACCTGACTAACTAAAA
>JAYDZG010000036.1:13616334-13633071 GCA_034509265.1 Microcambeva bendego
AAAAAATGGTGACATTGTGGAGTTAAGTGCTTGGGCGAGGACTGTGAAACTCACAAACAGCTGCACTCATGAGCCTAGGCATTTTTTCCAAGTTTCTCTGCCCCTTTATTGTATAATTTTTTGTTAGGGAACATAGCCAGCCATCTTCACTGTGGTGCAACAAATTTAAAGGTCAGATACAAGGTTCACAAAATAAATAAATATTAAATTTAATTTATTTTTAAGTACATTTAATCTGCATTTATTTTTTGAAACTTGTGTCTGCTCCACGGGTTTGATTATAATGCCTTTGCTTTTGTCTTGATCGTTTCCTTGTCTTTACTTCATTCATAGTCTAGCATCTCTGTCTGCTCTTTCAGTGTTGCTTCAGCACTTGCATCTTTTATTACTTCTTCTGCTTTGTTGCATTTTGTATGATTTATATCTCCATGTCATTCTACAGTACACCATTTTATTCCTAGGCTTTCTCTCAATGATTTCTAAATCTGTTTTCTGTTATTCTGTCTCTCCTATTACACTTACACTTTATGTTTCTTTTTGTATAATATAGAGAGGTAGAAAGGTTGAACTACAACATTACTCAATTTCTCACTTGCAATGGTGCTTCAGAATAAAGTAAACGTGTATGGAGTTCTAAATTTGAATGCCATTGCCCCCAGAAAGGATCATAGCATGATCCCTAGCTGAAAACAAAGCACACATTTAATATAATAAAATTATAGTACTAGTTAAAGAGGGTGTGAAGGCAAATTTTATCATAACATCTACTCTGCAGCTTGGCGATTAGGGTAGTTTAATTATGTTTTGAGTAATTAAACTGAATTTTATTCATCCAATACATTTTAAAATGTTTGGACCCAACCGCATTTCCCAATTCTAATATATTGTCTTTTTTAAGAAATGTATGTATTTGTAAAAAATACATTTGGTTTCTTTAATGTGTTCGATTTTAATACATGTAGACACAAATTAAATTATTGATAATATATATTTAATTATGATATATTATATCAACACCAGAGTCCTAATTGTAACAAATATTCCCAAACTAGTTTTTGTATTTATTTTTACAAATGTGATGCTTAAACTGGCCTATGACAGTGTGCCTTTGAGCAAAATTGATAAGATTGCAGTAATTAGAGAGCAGTCTTTAAATAACTACTAGTCTGTAAACCCATCGTGTAACAATGTCTCTCGGGCTGAGACAAACATGAACCTCACCCTCATATTCCCAGGATACACCATGTAGCCCTTTATATGTGTTGATCTTATTCACAATCAACCAACCCTGACATAGTGTAGTCCCTTGGCCATCACAAACTAACCATCATGGTGCCTCCAGAGGTGATGTGACTGCGCTCTTTTGACTGGTGGTCCACAGACAATTCCACACTAGAGACAAGCTGCTTCTTTCAACTTCCACACAGTATACACTTAGCTTCTTAGTCTCTTTTATTGTTTTTCTTTAAAGGACTGGGAAACCAATAGCTAGTGTAATAACATACATTTTAACCCCTGATTGAACTTATATTGCTGATGTTTATGTGAGGTAAGCACACAGCCACCTGGTTTTAGATTAATTGCTTGGGACAACATCAACTTATGTCAATGTTGGTTGAGCACAATTTACCTACCTGTTCCCTACACACACACACACAGACACACACACAAACACACAAACACAGAAAAGGTTTGAGATTAGGAAATCACCATTGCATGTTTAAACTTCAAAGCTTCTACCTTCATATCACTGTAGTGTGAACTTTTAACATTTTCCATACATTTCCATTGAAATATGAATATCCCTAAAAATGTATTGAAACAAAAGCTTACTACAGTGGTGGGTATACCCCACCAAAATGTCAATGTCTCAATAACTTGTCATGTGCCCTTGAGCAGCAATTACAGCTTGACAACGATGTCTCATGCTGTTCACAAGTTGATTTATTGTCTGCTGAGGCATGGCATCTTACTCTTCTTGAATGACTGCCCTAAGGACATTGAGGTTCTGGGGTACTGAGTTATAAGCCTCTATATGGTGTGACTCAGCTGATCCCAATTGGCTTCAGGTATGGAAAATGTGTAGGCTACTCAATCCTAGGTACCCCAGTACAGCAGCCGTTCGATGAGCTGCAGCATTGTCATCCATGGATATGAAATTCGACCAGTGTGTTATGATTGAGAGAGAGAGGACCCCAAGATGTGTATCAATGATTAGTACTAAATTATTATTATTTTTTGATAATAAATAAATGACAAAAAACTGGATCTTAAAATAGAAGACAGGTTCACTGGCTGGCAAGGAGAGAAAAAAAAGTCTCTGTCTGCTATTGAAGTCCAACCCGGAATTTGCAGAACACGCACCACGAGCACGGTGACGAGGGCAACGAGAGGCTCAGCAGAGATGACCTGTGGAGGTGAGTCCTTTTGATGGAGCAAAGAAGGAGAGAGCAGCATCCCCCCGCCCGTTGAGGCGGCAGCGCCAACAAGTCCTTGGCGGCGACGCCTACGGCTGAACAGGTGCTCCAGGAGAATGGACTTCTGCTGTGCCAGGAAGAGATTTGCAGACCTGGATGAGTGAACAGATAAAGAGGACAAAAAAACAGGGAAGAAGCAAACCAGGAGGCTTTCAGGGAAATACTGAGTGCTTAGCCATACTGCCAACAAGTTGTGGTGGAAACTGTGGAGAAGCAGGTAACTATAAAGCAAGGGGATCAGACCCAACAGGATCCCTACAAAAAGTGACAGCACTGCAAGGTGAAGATTCGTAAACTACAGACATGATACCACACTCTGGGCTGCACCTAGTCTAACAGTGCCACAACAGGTGTGGGTCGTTAAGCCTAATAGGCCCCTAATTAGTGCAGCCAAGAGTCATTCACAGCGTCTAGGGCAGTTCTGTATTAACTCGAAACACCTGAGCACACCTGCAACACCAATATCAGGTACCCTTTAAGGTCGTCTTTAGGCCATGTAAGGGATGGGACATCAATTTGTTCTGATGTTTTACTCTGGTTGGGGATGTGTGTGTATAAAAATAAAAAATTAAGCTGAATTAAAAATTAAGCTGAATCAATCGCGTGCCATAAAATGCACAAATGTTGACTACAGCTTAATTGCTATTTGACAAATATTCAAATATTATTGATGACTTAAATGATAACTAAAAAAGAATTTATTTCCTTTTCTAATTCAGATTAGAGAAGTGAGATCAGGGTCATTTTGTGGTAAACAAAATGAATGTTTTTAGCTGTGGCACTGATGAGATGAGATTTCAAAGTATTTTCTAATTGCAACTTAATGAAACACAATGTATATTACTTTGATTCCTTCAAAAATGATATAATAGATAGATAGATAATTATTCAACCCAATTTTTGAGGAGGAAAAATATTATAGGTTTAATACCAGCCACTGACTGTTAATACAATTTTGCCTTTTTATATTTGTACCAGCACTGCTCTAAGGTGAAGTAGTGAGATTTTCTACTGCACAACTTCCCCGTTCCTCAGCATGACCAGAGTGCTGGGTTTGAAATTTCATTGTACCTGTGTATAGTGACAATAAAGATTCTATTATATAAACAGGAGGGCTATGTCAGAAGTGACATCCAATGTAAAACTATGCCAAATCAAGAATGCGGATCACGCTCCACAGTTACAACCCCTTTTTGGAGCTGCTGAAAGAATTCACATATTTGTACCAGGAATACTTCTATTACTGCACTTGATGGTGCAGATCCAAGTAACTCTGTTCAATAGAGTAGAAATTACGTTCACATATTAAATCTGTGGAGGATTTTGATGGAAATTTCAAGATGAACCTTAAATGCACTCTAACCTTTACAGGTGAATTTAATGTGACATTCTCTAAACTTTTTAATGCACATGTGCAAAATGTATTGAAACACTGACCCGTTGGACAACTAGCTGTTCTGCAACAAGGAGCTTAACGGAAAAATTCCCAACAGTTGATCATGATACATTTCCTGCTTCAATTACAATAGGCATGTAAACAGTCATCCTCATCATGCTGTTCACATTTTGACATCGAGAGACCAAGACAACACTTATCAACAGTACATTTCTATTGCAAGGCTTCAAACAGGATGTGCTCCAACGGAAGTGGCCTCTGAGCTTAGTGTCACTATGAACGCTTCATAGTGCCCTGCAAAATCAGATTTACCTTTAGGTTTCAATGGAAATTTATAGAAAATGCAAAAAGTTCACACTTTTTTTAATAGAGCTGTATTGTGAACTTTTTTACGTTTTCCATAAATTTCAATTGAAAGCCAAATATCCCTAATTTTTTTGTGAGTAGAGCATGTCTGGAAGTTTTGTTCCCTGAATGTCAGCTGATGGAATATAAAAAAAGAGTAATTCAAAGACACAAACTTTCTTTGTGCCAGTCAGTTATAACTGTCTGAACTATTGTGCTTTTATCATTACACAAGCACATAAAATTATTTATGACAAGCTCATGCTAAGTTTCTTTTAATTCAACAAATTGTGCTTAGGTTGCATAGATCACTAACAACATTTCAAGCATAGCTTTGGTATGATCTTAGAGCATTTGCCACAATTTGCCATTTTTTCAGCTCTTAACACTTTGATGTAAAATCTTTCAAATTGTGCCCTAGTGCCCATGTGCATGGTGGCATGTCCCATTTTTATTTATTGTGCCAACAATGGTTTTGTTCACCAAGAGGCTGTTTGCAAATGCCAACAAGATGAAGAAATGTCCTCTCGTTTCCCAAAAAAGGCTCCACCATAAGCTTTACAATATTCACCGATAACCTTTTACCAGCTGCAATGCCGTTATCTCTACCGAGATGTAAAATTACATTAAACACAAGCAGCCATCCTGAATTAAAAATCTAATCTGTCTATTTGATTCAACACAGCACCTTGATAGGAAACAGCTGTTTAACCACAGTTAAGCTCTCACCAGTAAAGAAGCAATACTGTATTTCACAATCTCATTGAATAGCTTATCGAATATGCAATATTAACGCATATTTATATCTGACAAAATGTTCAGACCTTGTGTTCTTATCTTCAAAACGCAGATGGAGCATTTCATTACAGAATTTCTGTTGAGACACTGCCTCTAAGAAAATAGGACGTAAAGTTAGAAAACCAGTAATCATCTACATTCTTGCCTTTGCCCTTAAAATAGCTATTGCCCGAGACCTCACAGGGATACTGTAAATGCTTAACCAAACATTTGTCAGCATGTGTTGTGCTACTGTAAGCTTCTAGAGAAAACCAGTAATCATCTACATTCTTGCCTTTGCCCTTAAAATAGCTATTAATTTAAACACATATGTTTATCTCTTATCTGTCATGTGTACATATAAATGCATGATTATTCTGCTTAGCTTCAGCTTGAGTGTCTATCGTTTGCTGAGAACTCAATGTAAACTATATCAAACTTGACTTCTTTGGTGATTGCAGTTTAAACAAGCATAATACATTAGCAATCGTATTTGTGTAGCCTATTTAATCAGTGCAACATTACATTTTTAAAAATAAAATATTACGAAAACGACTTTGTCTTTGTAGTTGCTGCTTCAAAATTGATTCTACACGACAAACAGTGTCTGCTGCTGGAGCAGAGGCGGATTATCACTTTAAACTGAAAGATTCATTTTAGCGTTGAAATGATTCTTAGAGTGAATCGATTGCAAACAAAATCATTGAGGCTCTAGGTTTCGTTTAATAGATGAAACTATATAAAGATCATGGTGTTTTAGGACAGAACGGAGATCTCATAGCGCGGACTGAGGAAAAAAACAGAACAGAGCGACAATAACAAGAGAAAGGGAGACACGAGAGAAAAGTAAAGAAAACTTTAGATGATTTAAAACTACAAAATATGGAGATAAACAGACTTTTCTTAATTACAACCACCACGCTTGCTTTTCAGAAGAAACACACACATACGCACATGCTAAATTCACCTCATCTGATCAGAACTTTTTTGCCTAATTCAAAACATTAAAGCTTTCTATTCTGTGTGAACTGAAACTTGAAACTCTGAAGGTTGCACAAACTAAAGGCAAGATTTTGGTATTGCTGATTATTATCATTCTCGGTTTTAGGTTGCCTGTATACATATTTGTTTTTGCCATTTATAAATGTTCTCTTTAAACTGTGCTATATGCAAGAAAGAAAAATGTGCTGTTTGTTTTAAGAGACATTTATATGTATTTATTTTTGCTCATTTAAGCAAAATTATAAATTTCTTATATACTTACTTAATTATTTGCTGGAATAATCGATATAATACTCTATTACAAAAATAACTGATAGCTGCAACCCTAGTTCATTTACTAAGAAGCACATTCCTTTGTTAATACTCTAACCCTCCTCTGTTAGTTTCTTTTGACAACTGTACACTGTACAGTATATCTTTTCACACAATAGTATACATTTAAGTAGACTCACCTTGTTCCATTGTGTAGAGCAACAGCCCATTTTATACATTTACATTAGTGTTAAGTTCACTTTGAAGAGTGTAGCCTTCCATCATTAAACTCTGTGTCTTGTTGCCCCAACTGATGCTTTGGTTAATACAGCAAAGATAAAAAGATAAAAAAGTTAAAGATAAAACAGAGTCTTCTCTGAAAAAACAGACTCATATCACAGTATGTATGTATTACACCTATTACACATATAAACCTAGAGAGCTAGAGAGCTAGGTTTATGACTGGTAGGTTGCACACTGGTGAAAGAGAGTGTTCTTAATTAAAAAAAAAAGTATAGGGGTTTATGCAAGCCCAAGTAATTATTAAGTTTACCATTCTTTACATCTTTATATATCTTCTCAGGCTGATTTAGACAGTGTGAAACCACATCCTGTCTGACAGATGACATCTGTTTTAAAAAAAAAATAACTATAGCAAAATCAGACCTTCAGGGTTTATTCAGGGGTCAGGTTTTGGAGCTAAACAGTGGCCATATTGCCCGAGACCTCACAGGGATACTGTAAATGCTTAACCAAACATTTGTCAGTATGTGTTGTGCTAGTGTAAGCTTCTTAGAGATTAAAACAAAATAAATAGAGCAGCTAAACTAGGATAAACCCTTTAAGTTTGATATATCTTTCAGTATTCATGTATATATTGATTCTGGCAAATGGACACAAACCTGTGTCTTGCCCTTTCTTGAGTGGATGTGCAAAATGTTCGCATATTTTCTACATTGAGTAAAAAATCCTCCTTTTGTGCAAGTCAACAAACACAACAAGTGTATATATCAGTAATAATACTGTATAACAGGCAAAAAAAAAACAGTTGGAGATCATAGGTGTTCATTCTTGCACTCAAAACACTAATAGGATGGCACACTATTCCTTAATTCAACTTATAATATTACTTACTGTAGAGTGGATGTTGTCCTATCTTTCTTTGAGACATTGCTCCTTAAAGAAAATTGAAATGTTTTAAAGCAAAGATGTGCAATCTGTGAATACTGGTTTTGTACAAAATAATGTATTGATCAACCTGTTGACATCAACTACTTTAAATCACATTTTATTTACACCCTAAACCACCTAATTCCAACTTTTAAATATGTTGCAGGGCAGAAATTCATGATGTATACACCGATCAGACATTGAATATTAACCACCGTCTTAATATTGTGTTGGTTTCCTTTTGTTGCCAAAACAGCCCTGCCACGGTTTTGTGTATTCTGCAACATTTCTATCAGAACCAGCACTCTTCAGCAATCTGAGCTGCAGTAGCTCATCTGTTGGATAACACCACACAGATCAGCCTTCACCCCCCTACATGGACAGATGTGCCTTTGCTTCCCATGACTGTCCTCAATATTCGGACCTTAAACCACTTTTGATACTGACCACTGCAAACCAGAAACACCCCACAAGAGCCAATCATCTAGCCATCACAATCTGGTCCTTGTCAATCTCACTCAGATCTGTACTTGCTCCATTATCCTCCTATTAACATAAACTTTGAGGATAAAATGTTCCCTTGCTGCCTAATTGTTCACTTGTTACCTTCTAACATTTGTAGAGAAGAGATGGAACCCTATTTAAGCATTCTTTGGCGAGCTGTCAACATTGGACCGCACATCTTGATTTTGGGGCATGGCAGTGTGTACTTGCTATCATAAAGTATGCTTTGTGAAACGCACAAAGGGGATGTACCAAGTATCTTAATTATTTGTGGGTGTTTTTGTCTGTTTTGACCAAGTCAAACACAGTGATCAGATAACTCCAAAGTGAGTGCCTTAAAAATGTCCACCAGTATACCATTCCTGACTTTTAATGCCCTTTATATAAACACATTGTGACAAGCCTTATGCAGGGTGCAAGATAGGCAGTTTGCATTTTCATCGTTTAGTAGTAGCCCATTAAAGCTACTAAAAATGCTTTTTGCATGTCTGGAGGTCTATCATGCAGGCTTTCAGCATTTAGCCACAAAATGGGTCATGGCCAAAACACTTAAAATAAGATATGTTTATAAATCAAATTTATTTTTTAAAGGCATTTTTGAAGTACTCAAAAATGATCCATCAACAGGATGAAAAATGCCCCAACTTGCAAATGTCTGTGTACTTTCTTGAACACTAGCATCCATCATGACATTATTTTAAACGTAGCAATATTTATCTAGATTCACTCTCAGAATGTATTTCCATTAGTGCCTTATTACAGCCATAATTATCTAAACACCACAATTAACATTACCGAGGCACTCACACTCAGAACTGCTTTGCCAGTTTCAATTAAGCCTTTTTGCATTAGTGATGTGAATACAAATTAATCAATTAATATTCTGTAAGTCCTGTTTGGATTTGAAGATCACCAGTGTGCTGCATCAATATTCAGAAAGAGTACAGAAACAGTGATCAACATTTGTCCTGACAGTGACTTCAGTCTGTTTTCCAAATTTAGTCTAATAATGATGTCTCAGCAATGAGAATGGACTTGTTAATATGTTTACGTGTATGTATACACAGAGACGCATTCAATCATTCACATCATGATTTTTTTGTGTCACAAAAGCTTCTGTGGAAAGCTTAATCACAACTTCAAATCAGAGGAGGCTGGGACAGTATGATGACGAATCCTTTCAGCTGTTCCCATCAGGTCTCGCTAGATTGTTAATTTGGAATTATTTTTTACATCGGATGACCTTTCTGATGCAACCCTCCTATTTATCTGGGCTTGGGACTTGAACTATAATGCACTGGTTTGTGCAACCTAGTGGCTAGGCTGGTGCCCAGCCAACCGGTGGCAATGCCGATATGTGTGGCCAACAAGAGATTGTAGGTAAACATTTAAATTATTTTCTTATATGTTAAAAACAAACTAGAGACTTGGCTTAGCTTTGCTTTTGTTCCAAATCATGATTACAATGTTTCATACATTTTTAAAGGGATTTTCATATTTTCCTTCACAGTGCATATTATCATTAAATGATCAATGGAATCTAAGGAATTTAAGCATAAACATTATTTCTGTATATTAATAATGTATAATAGTCTCATGAATCCTAGTGATGTAACAAAATATTCCATTCAAACAGCAAATGATTCAATGCATCAATGGGAGACGATAAATGCATCAATAAATATCAACGAGTGAGATTTTTTTCATGCATGGTCAAACATCATTATTCCTCTTTGTGTGTTCTGCTCTTCTTAAGCTGTAGGTAGGGAAAACCATGTTATCTTCTGGCATGTCCACAGTCCACAGCGGACCAATCACAGCCCTATATACATTTCCTTTATCCAAAGCGACTTACAGTATATAGTCTGAGCCATGAGGGTTAAGGGTTAAGCGCAGCAACCTGGCAGTGGTGAGGTTTGAATAGGCGATCTTCAGATTCGTAGTCCAGTACCCTAACCACTAGGCTATGGCTGGATATTGTATTAAAACAATGGTTTAAGAATTTGAGTTAAATATCCAAACATTGCAGTGAGTTTGTTGTAAGTAACTTAAAACATGAAAAGATCATAGTCAGAAACACTCAATTCTAATCTCTTCCCTACACGCCCTCTATAGTGCCCTAGCATTGTACACTTAACATTCTTAAAGGATCAGACAATATAGACTTTTTGTCTATTTGTATTGTATTTAAGATTATGAAAATACATCACTGCCTCTTTGTTTGCTAAAATAAGTATATACATACTGCTAAATTTGACTTTAAAATGCTAAAATGATCACATATTTTGTCTCTATTTGTACGATCGTAAACATATAACCAACTCGAATCATATAGTTGGCTAAAAGAAGGCACAAGTTGTTTCATAATGATGTGGCATTCAAGAGTGGTGTAAATCACAAGATTAATCTCGATACAATCTTACATAATTTTTTTTTTAATTATGAACATCTAGCAAACACACTGCATAAACTTCCTTACCGTTTCTTATTCTACCTACTACTTTTATTTGCTACTTTTAATTATAAATGCTTGAACAGGTTTGTTCAGAAGACTTGAAGGTATTTTAAAGCACTACTCTCATCTGTGATCCAGCCCCGGTAATTAGATGGCTAGTGCAGTTTGTGCTGCACTATGCTAACTACATTAAAGTCAGTGAAATGACCTGGCTCACATTTTACACTGCATTGAACTCTTAACAAATTAGAGATGAGTTATTCATGAACAGTTTAATTGCAAAGCACATATACTGTATAAACTCAGAGTGAAAATTTCCCAGATGAGTATCTGGCATTGCTAAAAATGTTATTGCACTATATAAATGAAGCCAAAATAAATTAAATTAATTCTGTCTTTTCTCTGTGCTCCAGTTTGCCATGGCCATTTTCCCATTGGTGGACTGAGAATTACTTGGGAGACTAATCAGGAGAACTAACGTCAGTGGAAGGAGGTAAGCTTCAGTTTTTAAACCCTGCAGCTGCATGATGGCAGATCTGTTATATTTAATTGTTGAATTTGTAATTTAATTGTAAAATATCCCTTTTGTTATAGGTTAATAAACTTTACAACAGGGGTCACAAACTTTCATTATACTGGTACTGTGTTATATGAAGGGATTCCAGTTTGACAAACTCTTCGGAAATAACAAATTTGCTCAGTTTGCCTTTATTAATTAATTTATTAATTATTAATGATACTACGTTATATATATCTTGCAATATTTGCCTAATCACTTGCCAGCTTGCAGCCTAGTTTTTGATTGACAACTATCAAAAAACTACCAAAAAATAAGGACTTCCTGCTACAGGCCAACCTTATCTAGTGGCAGGAATCATTTATCAACCTGCTATAGTCCCAAACAGTCTATAAACCCCAATATCAGTATCACACCCTACTTTGAGGTAATATATCAATAACCTAAAGATCGTTGTGGAGTTATTGAATAAAAGCCTGTAAGGTATGTGCCTACTATGTGTGAAAACTGAAGACATACGCACAAAATCAAATCTTGTCAAAAATTGTCTTCCCTCTCTTTCCATTGTAATCTCCTTCCCCTGTGGTATGAAGTCTGGGCCTCCACTTTGACTCTCATTCAGCACACACATTGTATGTAGCATTGCAAAAAATCTGACCATTTTTCTCACGGCCTGCTTTTTCCAACTCATGAGGACAATCTTGAAATATAAAATCCAGAAGGTACAGGACTCTGCTAACTTCCTCACATAAATACTTTACACCCACACTGATACACTGGCTTCCTGACAATGGTTCCTGTCTAGACTATTTTTTTATTTTCAAATGCACTACTACAAGTATATACTAATGTTTGTGCCTTAAAACATACAACACTTGTAGCCAGTAGGAGCCATGCAAGCTGTATCCATGGCTGCTAGTCTCTGTAAATACAACTACATTGGTGCAGCAGGTAGCACTACTAAAACTACTTCACCAGACAACAATCCAACAGGTACTCATGAAAAACTTTGGCTCTCTAAAAAACAACTAAAATGAAATGAAAGCTGAAATTGCAAATGTCGTAGTGACTATTCATACCAAGATTGAGGCCACGAGGAACACTGTTAGTGGCATGGAGGGCAGCCTATTAGTTTGGTCAGAAGAAGTGACTACATTGCAGACTAGAGAGGCTGGATTGAAAGACGAGCTGAAGGAACAGTGCGAGGATATGAAGGGGAGGATGCAAAGATGCAAAATCAGAATCTTGTCCATATCCCAATACGGCAGTTTCTAAACTTCTGAAGGAAGTGTTAGATATTTTAGACAGCATTTGGAATAAAATTTGATTCTGGACATTGCTCATGCTAACCAGTGTTGGTGATTCCAGAGTGCATTTATTTGGTGTAAAAGCCAGTCATCAAGTATATCCTAAGCATATATAGGAAGGCTGATCAAAAGTTTAAAACCATAACTCAAAACCCCTTTAAAACAGAAATAAAAGTGTAAAAAAGTAGTAAAGTAGCCCCACCATTCTTGTTGATCTAGATGGAAGTGTTTCCAGAAGGCTAGCCTGGAACTGCCATCCATCCCAAAACGTCCTCAATCAGATTTAAATCAGGGGAACAAGCAGGATGGTCCAGAAGAGAGACGGTAATCTCCTGGAAGTAGTCCTTTGTCAGGTGGTCATTGTGAACTGCAGCATTGTCCTGTTGAAAAACTCAGTTATTACCACGCAAGACGAGGGTCCTCAAATCATGAAAAATGCCCACTGCAACATCTCCACATAGCCAGCTGTTTGATGCCCCTGCACAATCTTAAGCTCCATTGTTCCATTTCAGAACCAATCAGCCCAAATCGGTGAGCTTTTTTTGCTTTTGCCATCAGGTGGCCAAAAAGACATGAAATCCAGGTTTTAGCACATATTTCGGCTTTTAAAGTCTGTGGTTTTAAACTTTGATTTGCTAAAAAAAAGCATGTTTGAGTGTAAATGCAGTATTTTGCCTCTTGCGCCTATTTCCTGTTTCTGCATGGTGAAGCTCTACTTAGAACCTTTTTAACATCAAACAGTGCAAAATGCAAATTTTTGCAATTTTTTTAACTGGTATTAGGATTTTAATCAGGAGTGTATACACTGCCTGGCCAAAAAAGGTCACCATTTGAATTTAACTAATTAAATATGTAAGAACCTACCACTGGATAATTACTGCATGGGTTATTTGACCCTAACTGATGGAGTGCATAGCTTCTTATTTGTTGAATAAAAAAAAGACTCATTCTGTGGTCATGGTAAAGATATTAACCTGTTTCAGAAGAATAAAATGATTGGCATGCACTTACACAAGCAGAAAACATTTCCTGACCTCAACTTCATTGAGAATCTTTGATAATGGGAGATTTGGAGCAATGCGCAAAGTCTTCTCAAGCACATCCCAATCAACAAGGTTTTAGGGGGAAATTAATGCAATTCAGGACAGAAATAAATCATTGTGACATTGAAGAAGCTTGAAGAAATTATGCCACAGCAAATACATACAGTTTTAAAGGCCAAGGTGGTCCAACGAAATCAGGTGCAGTGGTAAATCATATGGCAATGTCCAAGATGATAGGTGACCTACCGTCCTGTCTAAAGTGTGCTATTGCATTGCACTCAGTGTTTACAATTGTTCAGCTATTGAAAAAAGTACTGTGGTACTTGAGATTATTTCCCAGAACTGACTCGCTGTGCGTTTCCGCTGAGCACTTACATCCGAACTTTCAAAAACATGTTATAACTGAATTAATTGCATTTAGGTGTTACCAAGCTGAATTATCTGCTCTTAGGTGCAACTGAGCAAATGTGAGCGAGCATAAGGCATGGATACTTCATAGAATAAACACCATACAGAGTTTTCAGGTGGCGCTGAATGAATTACTGAAAAATCACTGAAAAAAAATGACTAAATGAGTTATTATTAAGAAGTTACTAATTCAGAAAACATGCTTTGACTTGCACTCTGCTGAGCTCAGAGATTGTATTACCATATTTCTCTTTTCCTCTGGCACCATGCTGAAGTTTGTTGACAAGAAAAGTAATAACAGGTTCCAGAGGAATAGTATTTAGTCTGTAAAATCAGCTACCAGTGGCAAAAGTAATGCATTTTTGTTACAATATATTTAATAAAAAGTCAGACCAGTCCTGATTAGTGAAGCTAGAATATGTATAATGGGTAACTGATTAAACACTACTACAAGTACTTAGGACCTTTCTGGCATATGAGTTTATGTTTTATCTATTATAAGACTGCTTCCAGAATAAATCTTTGTATTTATGTAAATCTTCATTCGTACATATGTTAGCATAGTTTAGTATCTTTTACCATAGGCATTTGCAAATGACCATAAGAAATGTACCATAGAATACTGAAGTACGATCATCATCTGATATAACACATTAAATTTAATTAAAGTTTGGCACTCAAAATTATTATCCCATGGAGGTATGAATTTGTAATCATACTCAAAATCAAACATCAGGCCCTCATACCACCTCGATGGATTCCGTTTCTGAGAGTTTGAGCAGAAATATGGATATTAGTGGCCTGCTGGAGGTGATTTTGGGCTCTGGCATTGTTCCTCATGTTCCTCCTTGCACAAAGGAGCCTTCTGCTGGATTGTTGCTCTCCTACAGCCCCCACATCTCCTGGTGTACTAGTCTGTCTCCGGGTATCTGCTTCAAGCTCTGGACACTGTGCTGACAGAAACATAGTCAGCGAACCTTCTTGCTACAACTCGCATCCGAGATGAGCTGCACTACCTGAGCAACTTCTGATGGTTGTAGACACCACCTCATGCTACCTCTAGGGGTGAGAGCACTGAATCGATATATAATACATCCAGAAAGTATTCACTGAGCTTCACTTTTCACACATTGTTATGTTTCAGTCTAGTCCAGTCTTTCAAAATAGATTACAATATTTTTTTTTATTTCAAAATTTTACAGCACACCCCATAATGACAAAGTGGAGTGTCGGTGCACAACCTTTTTCAGATCTCTCCAGAGATGTTCAATTCTGAGTCTGAATGTTCTTGAGTGGCACAGCCAGAGCTCAGAGTTGTCCTGAAGCGACTCCTTTGTTATCTTGGCTATGTGCTTAGGGTCATTGTCCTGTTAGAAGGTGAACCTTCACCCCACTCTAGAGCAGGTTTTTAAGGTTTTCTCTGTACATCGCTGCATTCATCTTTACCTCGACCCTGACTAGTCTACCAGTCCCTACTGCTTAAGAACAACCCCATAGCACCATGCTTACCTGTAGGGATGATACTGGCCAGGTAATGAGCGGTGCTTGGTTTCCTCCACACATAACACTCAATTTTTGTTTTATGGTGGGACTCACCATACATGCCTAATTGGTGGAGTGTAGCAGAAATGTTTGTCTTTCTGGAAGTTTCTTCTCTCTCCAGCAATGCCGAAGCTCTGTCAGAGTTACTATATTGGCCAAGCGGCCAGCTTTAGGAAGAGTCCTGGTATTTCAAAACTCCATTTACAGATGATGGAGGCCACTATGCTCATTGGGGCCTTCAATGCTGCAGAAATTTTCTGTACCCTTCACCAGATCTGTGCATCAATACAATCCTGTCTCAGAGGTCTACAGAAAATTCCTTGTACTTCATGACTTGTTTTTTTTGTTCTTTCAACTATGGAACCTTATATAGACAGGTGTGTGCCTTTCTAAATCCTGTGCAATCAACTGGATTTACCTCATGTGGACTTCAGTCAAGTTGTCTAAACAACTGAAGGATGATCAGTGGAACCAGGATGCACCTGAGCTCAATTTTGGGTGTCATGGCAATTGTTGAGAATACTTATGTACATGTGTTGTTTAATAAATTAATAAATTTGTAGAGTTTTGAGGGGAAAATGAATGTAATCCATTTTGAAATAGAGCTGTAACAAAAAGTGTGGAAAAAGTGAAGTATGAATACTTTCCAAATTAACTTAATCACCCAGTACTAGTACAGACCTTATAATGGTTAAAATACAACTATTATATTTGTTAGTTTTATATCATTATGACTATGACTAAATTAAGGGAGCATATTAGCCCAGTAGTGGCATCTTTGCAGTGGTTCTTTAGTTTAAATTTTAACATTACAGGCAGTACATGGTGATAGACCAGAATGTATTTCTGACCTTTTACTGCATAGGACAAGGCATATTGCATATATGCACCCAAGTTGTGGAATACCCTGAACTATTAGACATGCTGGACCAAATGAGATTTTTAAAAGAGGCCTCAAGACATATTTTTATACCCTATCATTTGAGAATGGACTCTAATGTTTCCTGTTTTCCTATTTTAGATGGAGCTGCATGGTTTGTATGACGTATCTGTTTTATTCCACCTGTGGATGTAGCTATGTTGTTTAATGGCATTATGTGTATTTGTGTGTGTGTGTGTGTTTTTTTTTTTCATTCATATTATATCTTATTTGTATTTGTTGACTATGACTATGTTGTAAAAGTGCTGCAAATAAATGTTCTTCAATACAACATTAAGATGTGAATTTTCTGTCGAGTAGACATTCCAGGATAAATGTGCATACAATACATCTTCATGAAGTGAATGAAGATATTTATTCCTTCATTATTCAAACTTTAAAAATTAGTTCATTATATTCTTTTTGGCTGGTCGGTACCCGAAAACAAGGGATACACCCTGGACAGAGTTACAATTTCTAAACCCAAGGGTCATGAGGAAAAACCTAAGAGAACAGGTGAAAAATATTACAAAGAGTGCACATGAAGATCCCATTTGAACCCAGGTACCCCAAGACCTTTAACTTTACTCCAGGATATTGTTTTTACGTAAAATACTGCTTTC
>JAYDZG010000036.1:13703219-13716088 GCA_034509265.1 Microcambeva bendego
TTGGAAAAGTAAATTACCACAGCTGCATCCCGACTTCCTGATTATGTTTCAGATTTTGTATCACTGATAAGCAGGTAAGTAAAGTGGAATTTACTTTGAGATTTAAATTTGTAATAAAAAGGCCATTGCAACCTCATGTTAAAATGAGAGATGTTTTTGATTTAGTAAAGTTCTACTTTCATATAGGTTTAACAAATGCCCGATCTCCTCTCACATCAACGCCGACGTGGTATTAGTATACAGACACTGAAGCTGCTTTGTAATAAACTGTTAAGAGTTATTATTAGTAATAAGGCAATTTTCATTATTTATATGTATCGGTTGTAGTACTGACACAGACGGAGAGAGCACCGGTGCTGCACATATTTCTGAATAAACGGTTTATTACAAAGCCGCTTCAGTCACCACGACCCTCTCAACCCTTGATGTGAGATTTTTTTTAGTTGTTAAACCTATACAAAAGTAGAACTTTACCAGATAATTGAGGTTGCGATGGGAATTTTATTATGAATTTAAATCTTGGTCACTTCTATTATAAACTTATAAAAGTCTAAAAAAAATTTTTTTTAAGTGGACCTAATACTCTGTGGTAGGTGCGTTAGCACCACCTCAAGATAGTCAACTAAAGAGGTGCATTTGTTGATGAAAATTTGAGTGGGATTACACATCCATATAGATAGATTTTGTCTTGAAGAAAAGAACACTGCCTTGTTTATTCAAGATGCCAAATCTATGATAAATAGCACTTTGCCAATTAACTATTAAGGAATACAAATACTTTAGTCTCCTCCCTTTTATAGATCTCTGCAGTCTATTATTGAATCCCACTTCAGGCAATGCTATCGGATTTGCTTTTGTTAAACACCTCTCCCTATTTCTTCTGATTCTGTCTAAACCTTGCACCTCCTCATTACAATACAGGTCAGCAAAACATTGCTCTCCTTTCATGATTGATAATCCCAGCAGAAAATAAAACAAATTACATTTAAAATAAGTGGGAGAATTAAAAGTTGTAGAAAACCTATTTTTTTGTATCATTTTTTTCAGAGGAAACATTTAGTACTGCCTAATTAAACTTTGATCAAGTTTTAAGAATTGCCCTGTTTGGGATGAATTTTGAAACATCTGACATTGTAATTTCTAAAACGGGTGCTTATTAAGTTTGTCTTTGTAAGAACATTTATGACTGCCTTTTTTGTTCTAAAGGCCAGATTTGTGTTTTCATGATGGATACGGTCTTTGATGGCCAAGGAGGTATCCTCTATTAATGAATGCAGGTAAGGAAAACAATTACATCCATCATTGATTGAGAGTTTCAGCATTCCTCCAGCACTGAGAGACCCTATGGTCCTTTTTCAAAAATAGAATCTTGTATATAGTGGTATGTATTTTGCAGAATCACAAAACAGCAAACTTAAAGACCAATGTTGTCCTCGGTGTCAGCATGTCGCTCTCACTACACAATATGCGATGAGTTTCCACATAGGAAATGTATGCAAACACAAAAAATAAACAGGTCTCTATGACTCATGTAGTGTTTCTCACTCCATCAACCACACCACTGTGTATTTTTTATATTCTCATATGAGTATTATGTCAGTATATCAAAATGGGTCCAGGTGACCTTTTTGAACCTTTGAATTAAGTTCATGTCTGTGAGGTGTTTCAGTACTTCACCTTTCAAATTAATGCAGAGTATGACTGACTAATCTAAATTGACCATTAAGGGAATAAGTGAATTGATAGATGTGTGTTTTCCTGTGATGATTTTTCCATCTATTCCCTGCATAGTGCAGTTTTAGGTCAAGTAGTTAGTAAAAATAAATTTAATCATGTAATTACATATGCATGTATCCTTACTATGTATCCATTTTGAAATTTTTGCAGAGACTATTTATTTATTAGGATTTTAACGTTATGTTTTACACTTTTGGTTACATTCCTGACAGACACATGGTTATTCATTACACAAGGTTCATCTTTTAACAACTTTATATTAAACAAAGTGGGCAATTTTGTCTCTCCGATGAACCTGGCTGCATGTTTTTGTGGGAAGACTGTTGGAGGAAACTGGAGCACCCGGAGGAAACCCACGCAGACATGGGGAGAACATGCAAACTCCACACAGAAAGTACGTGGACCGCCCCACCTAGGGATCGAACCCAGGACCTTCTTGCTGTGAGGTGACAGTGCTACCCACTAAGCCACCGTGCCACCCCAGCTGCAGACACTAAAGCACTCTACTAATGAATTATATAAACTACAATATATTAACAGCCTTAAACACACAGTTTAAGCAAATCAGCATATTGGAAGGCTTGTTGGCATGGTGACAAATCATGTATGGGCCCTATCTTACACCATGCGCAAGGCATGTCGCAATGCACATTGCTATCTGACACCACAGTGTTAAAACAGCAATAGTGTTTACGCTAATGTGTGAATATATTGACGCCAATGGGCGTGGATGTCTCAAATTGAGGTGTGTTTATAGGGAAATTAATGTCATATTCCTATCTTGGCAACAGAAAACACAGGTGTGCGACTGACCAAAAAAATCCTAGACAACAGTCAACAGCCTAAAAGGCAGACATTCATAGCTATATTGGCAGTCAATTGTCAACTCAGAAGTATGCTTAATACCCTAACACCCCCACACCATGCAAGGTGTACTTTTCCTATCATTATGATAGCAAAGACACACTGTCACGCCCCAAAATAAAGCTGCACAGTGCGAGGTGGGCGGCTAGCCAAAGGTTGCTAAAACAGAGCCCTATAAGACGTCTGGGTGTGTTTGTGGGAATTTATTAAATTCCCCAATTAATTTACATTTTCAGCATTTAGCAGTTGCCTTTATGCAAAATGACTTATAGTATACAGCCAGAGCCAACATCAGCAACTTATCAGTGGTGTTATTTGAACCAGCATCCTTTGGATTACTAGACCTGTACCTTAACCACTAGGCTTTGGCTGGCCCATTCAAGGGGGATTTGAACTGTGAGGCAATGTCGAACAAGAAGACATGACTTGCAATACTGTGTTCCAGTTGATCCCAAAGAAGTTTTTTTCTTAACACTTATCTCATTTTATCATACTTAAAATGATAGGATAGAGGATAGAGGTAAGGCACTGTAAATTGTTAAACAATTGTTGAAAAGTTGGAACAACTGAGTTATATAAATTATTTTATATAGACAGAAAATGTGCAGCAATCGCTAAAATATCAAATCTCTTTCTCTTTCACTCTTTTCACTTCACTTTTCTGTCTATCTTTCTGGCTGAAGATATGAACACAGATTCCAGGTCAAAAGACAAAGTATCTTTACGCAGAAGGGGCGGATCATGCTGTTCTTTGCCCGTTTTCTTACCTCTCCAAACTTCTACCTCTAGGAAATGTCCACAGGCACATTTGTCCATTTCCTCGAATCATAAAAAATTAAACCAGCAACCAATCAGGGTCTGCTCTCACTCTTTTCTGTGCCAAGCTAAACAATACACCCTGGGGATAAAAGAGGCTCATGGCAAAATAGAAAACTGAGCTGCAGTGATCTTTCCATATTCCCTTAGGCATTGTGGAAGGGGCAATTAGAGCCACTTGCCTGAAGCTGCATCACTATGGGACCCATTAGTGAGCCGATAATGCATGCTATTGTGTTTTAGAGCTGCAAATAGTAGATCAGCTGTAATGAGATGCCCCAAGTTCATCAGAAATGCTTTCTTTTTTACTTTAAGTCTTTGACATTAGTTTATGTAAAGCAATGTGCAAGAACTAGTGATAGACATCCATATTTCCAGATTTGGGGTTTAGTTACATAACATTCTGAAAGTACCTAATTGAGTGTTTGTGTGTGTGGGGTTGGGGATGTAGAGTTTTGATGTTCTCGCCTCTACTTGGTTTGGATATTCCAGTAATAATGATCATAAAAAAGTTTTGGACAAATAGTGTGAAATTTGCTTGTGATCTCTGGAACATTTTCCTTTCTTTTATAAAAAGTCTTGGGGAGAAAGTAACTTAATTCAAGAAGTTCTAAAAAAATAGATTTGTTAGAGCAGTTTTGCTGCTGTGCCAACATGTTATACTGACTGAGTAAGACATTATCCAAATGAATAAATGATTGTTTCCAGAGCATGAACAATATGTTCACTGTCAGTGGTATTTTAACTGTGGGACAATCCTCCCTTCAAGAAGATGAAGCAGAACAGCTCTGTGATGATAAATAAACTTTATATTTTTTATTGTATATGTTGAAATGTAACACTTTGGGTAACATTAATTCCCTTGGTAATGTCAAAAACCATTCATGCACTTTCATTTAACATGTCACAGGCTGTCACAAATCATTATAACAGTTGATGTATAAGAACAGTTGTACATTATGTCCCATGTCCAGAAGTCTTTGTTTTTAAACCAGTTTTGTTCAGGTTCCGTCGAACCATAGTGCTCATTAGTGAACCGACACACGATTTTGAGAACCAGGTGCCATCATCAGCGGTGGGCATTACTCAACGACAGTACAGAGAAGTGATGTGATGGTGGAGCATGTACATTATCTGTGAGCATTTGTGCACAACTATTAGCTATAAGAAGACAAACATGTTTATAGTTTTCTTTAGATCAACCACATGTGAGAAGCATTCTGGGCTTCGCTTTCACCGTGACCCTTGGCGCAAATAAACACTACTAAGCACTCAAACATCTATATCTGTGAAATAACAACAAATCCAATATAATACACACATGTTTATTTAGCTCGCAGTTCTAAATCTTCCTCTCGGGATAGTCAAAAAGTGTAAAATTCCTTGCTCAATGTTTTACTACAATTATCACGTTGCGCTTTGATTAACATTCAGCGTTGTTCATTCTCTCCAGGTCACTTTTACCACCTCATATTAGACAGTTATTACCTCTAAAAATATTAACAGCAAACTGGATCAAAATTTAATTAAATTACCTTTGTAAAGTAGAAGGGAAGCACAAACTTCATAGAAAAGAGTGGACCTGCTTCTCTCATAAAGTGAAACCTCTATATGCCAACGGGTAACGTCACGGTTTGCACTGAAAACCCAATTATTCTGTGGTGCCAGAGTTGAATGCTAGTTTGCACACTCAAACCTTTTTTTTCAGTGGAAACATGCTGAAAAGGCTCAAAATGACATCAGCGAACTAAAACAGGCTCTAAACCACATTAGGGAAAAAGGGGTATGATTGGTCAATGAGGCAAATGATCCACAGCTGCTCCTCATTACAGCTGTAAAATATTTCCTTTCTTAGCTTTGGTTTGTAAGGATTGTATAACTCAAATCTATGGCGGCATGATGGCTTAGTGGGTAGCACGGTCACCTCACAGCAAGAAGGTCTGATTTCCAGGTGTGGGCCCTTTCTATGCAAAATTTGCATGTTCTCCCAGTTAGTAAACTAACTAATAGGTTCCTAGCCAAATAGGTTCATAGCCTATACATAAAGCAGTGAATTGTTGGGCCGGTCCGAGGCATGGATAAATAGGGATAGTTATGTCAGGAAGGGCAACATATAATCTATTCTAGATTGATAGTGCAGACCATGATCAGCTGTGACGACCCCAAGCAGGAACAGCCAGAAGAAGAATTAAGCTCTTGCTCAAGTCTAGAAGTCTTGCCTTCTAAACAGTGATGGCTTAGTGGTTAAGGTACTAAGCAATAAATTAGAAGATTGCTGGTTCAAGCAACACAATTGCCAAGTTGCCACTGTGTGGCCCCTGAATTGCTCAAAATTGTGTTCAGTTGTAACTGTTAGTTGCTTTGGACTTAGAATAATGTGTTTTACCATTTATCATAGCATATAGCTTAGATTTACTATTGTTCAGGTGTGTTTAGCTTTTAGTCAATGTGTTGGTGCATGGTCTTGTGTAAACTTGTCTTGTGTCATTACGTATGTCCTTGTCAATCTAGCCCATTTGTTGCAACTGTTTTGCAAGAACTCTCTAAGAGAACTAAAAAAGGGAAGAGGTAAGTGTACACTGGGCAACAATTAAAAGAAGCAGGGCAGCCATGGCATTAGTCACAGTCCCCGTCCATGATAAATTCAGCTGTGGGACTCGGGTCAAAAGGGTGGGGTCACTAAACCACTGAAGGAAGCTTGTCTGCTCAGGGTGGTTATTCCATGATGGCCAAGCGTTTCTCAGATCAAATATCAGAGAGACCCTACATCTGAGCAGGCAGAGAACAAAAGATAGTGGCCTCTCAGAGCAGACGTGCAGGTGCGAGTAAGGCACAGACACCATACCACACTAAATCAATGAGCCAGCTGACAAATGCTTAACAAGAACACCTTTTAAAAGTATCTCCCAGTTCTGATGAGATGCATACACTGTCTGAATACAGAGACTCTAATGCATATGGGTTATGACGGACAGAGGGGGTGGACACACAAGCTGATATGTTAACAAACAGGGGATTTATTAACTCAAAGCACAAGATAATACAATTTAAATACTAATCAAACTAAAACTCCGCTAACAACCAGAAAACCTATATAAGGACTGATTGAAACAAAAAGACCTGAGGAACTAAAAGGCTAAATATAAGGCTTGCAAACAAAGTAAAAGGCTAACAAAGAGTAATAAAGCTTTACACGAAAAAAGGCAAAAACGAAACAGAACCAAACAGACAGAATTAAACAGCAAACTTACATGAAGAACAGAGTACCAAACAGAGTCACATGCAGACAGCGCAAAACAATCACACCATTTAAACGGGCAGATTTACGTCCATAATCCGCATTTGATGTCTTTGGGATGCTCCTAAACAGGAGCAGATGCAGACAATTAGTCATGTGGGGACCAATCAGAAGGGAGGCATTTCCCTGCACATGCTGTCCTGGTGAAGATAGAAGTGGGTGTGAGACAGACTATCACACAGTGGTGTAAATAAAAGCTCATGGGCCCATCACCAAATTGTATGTATGAATCATTTTATTTAATTCCATCTTATTATATTCTTTATGTAATGTGTAGAAATATTCATTTTTTAAAATTAAAGTCTGGCTGTTTTTAAACATGGCCTGATATGTCTCCATGGCACAAGTGCAAAGCCATGGTAAGGGAAGAACTCAATATGGTAACCTAGATTGAAAGGGATGCCTGCTTGATAGGGTCAGGGGAAAGGTGCTGGAACCTATCCCAGCTCTTCAATGGGCGCATCTTTTCCACTGTCGCATGTAAAATTGTGGTCAGATTATGTATTGCATCTAACATTACAGGAAGTTAAAAGATTAAATAGCTATTGACAAAGGTAGACCCTATTGAGATCAGAAGGCAGAAAGAGGTCAGCCCTGGTTTAAAAAGTCTACCTAACTAATGACATAAAACATATTCTATATTCTGATGTTAATTATGTTGTTTAGAATGTTTTAGTAAGCCTTAATTGATAGAAAGCTTATCAATGTGCTTTTTTCACTTAGTTTATGGGCCAGGGTTATAGAACATACAGGGTTTTGGGTTAGGGTGATAAGATGTTTCACAAGAAACTGCTGTTGTTTTACATTCCCACATTTACAGGCAGTCTCTCATATCATGGATTAACAAGCAGCATACAGGTCATTTTAGTTGTTATGGTCCCCCACAATTCTTCTTTAAATGTCATCTAAAATGTGTGTTTATGTCATTATTTGAAAATCAAGACTTTTTAAAAAGTCAAAAGCATAAAAGTTCACAAACTTTTGCCCTGCATGGATATAAAAATACATTTGTTTGTGTGTAGTTTAGGTACACTGTGTTTTTCTATCACTCTTCTATTCTATTATAATAATGACAAATGTAATGACAAATGGAACATAACTGAAAAGAAAGTATCTAAAAATTGATTGGATGTGCTCAATCATCACTAGGATGAAAAGTAAGTTTGTAGCCATGCCTTAATGAATGCCGTCGAGTTCTTTCCCTATACTGTGAAGGGAAAACCAATTCTTATTATACAAGCAGTATATAATCAATTTATAATGCTATTATAACAACGTAGCAGAAAGTAATTTACATTTACATTTTCAGCATTTAGCAGTCTGAGAAATGAGCGTTACGGGCCTTGCTCAAGGACCCAACAGCAGCAACCTGCCAGAAGTGAGCTTTGAACCATCAGATTACCAGTCCCATACCCTAACCACTAGGCTACGGCTAGCACCTAATGTAAGTAACTAGTTTGTTGCAAGAGAAAAAATATTTTTTTTAGTCTTCAATTTCAAATGGTTATGAGGTTTACTTTAATTCATCAGGATATCCAAATGAATGATTTAGTAATTAAGTTATTTTGGCTGTTTGTTTGGAATTGTTACTTAATTCCAAGGGCATGAGGTGGGTAACTAAATCGTTACTCTATAAAAAAAAATGAAATGACTAATATACAACTTTAATAATACATGTGGCGTTTTTTTCTCTTACTTTTCTTGGTATGATAATTATATGTCTGGTTATAAGACTGGTTTGGCAGTAAATGATCCAATAATGACATGCTAATTATAAACCTCATGAGCTGATGATTAAAAAAAACATAAAAGTTTGTTTATCTTTTTTATCAGCATCATTGTTCTGTTATCATTCCTATCATTAGTGTTATCATAATTGCTATGCATACTGATGAATCGTGCAAATATGTGGGTGTAAGTATGTGTGGAGAGTGGCCTGTCTTATTTCAGTGGTCAGCAGAACAAGCTGATACATTTTTGCAGGTTCCAGATATGAGTTTCAGTATAAACTCATCAGACACACTACACTATCAGCTCAGCTTTTTCAGCCATGACTGAAGCTGCCTCAGCAATGAGGGCTTTGCTTAACATATCCTTTACACTTCAAACAGCCATGATATCCCAACGTTTTTTTTTTCTTTTCTTTGTAGATTTGTAGTGTTTTTGCATTTAACTGAAAAAAACATTCTATCAGTTCAAAGTAACAGTATGTCCAAGTGTGAATTTGCATGTGTGACTGACCTCTTCATTTTAGTATAGATCTAAAAATGCACATGACACATGAGCATTATGGGCAAAAGATGCAGTTGCACACAAGCCGCTACATGGTTTATGCATGTTTTTTTTTATTTAGTGTTTTCTGAAGGGGAATATTTTAGGTATTTTTTTCTATTTTTCTGTAAACACAAAAAGCACTGACGTCATTTGCAGCTGGTTCCCTTTCTTCTGAATCTTGTAGAAGACTATACTTTCTGCCAGAGGTGGATTAATGACTGAAATGTTGGAAGTGAAATTACAATTGTTAATAAACAACTAGCCAACTTCAAATTCACGTCAAGAAGAGAATGTTGCTGAATGCAGAGGGCTTTAGCGAGCTACGTCGTTCTATAAGGATTTGCCCACATTAGCGGTTTTCCTTGTGTTCATTATGTGTGGTAATCATTGCATAGAATATATTGGGCTTTACCAGTCTACCGCCAGATGTTGTGAAGGGTCCGACAGAAGTACAGACGTACCTCTGGTTCAAACCAAACACAAAGCGGTCTGAGTTCGCTGCATTTTCACATTGAAAAAAATCAAACAGACTTTGAAACGCACCCCAAACTAACTGGCCTGAGACCACCTCAGGAGAAGGGCTCAGTTTGGTTCGTTTTTTTCAGCCGTTTGGAGGGTTTTTGGGTTCATTTGACATGTTCACATATGCAAAAGGAACCATGACTCAGCAGTCTGATTCCACTTCAGACACTGAAATGGTCCAAGTGTGAAAACACCCTAACAGAACTGATTTGGGTTAATTTAAAAGGAACTATATGTGAAAACACCCAAAAATGTCTGCTTTGCTTTCAAAAACATGAAATTATAAAACTTCTATTATTTATCACAAGTTAGCATTGGTCAGCCTTTACTGTAAAGTTTGTTTTTTGAAAATACGTGTTTATAATCAGACAGCGACAATTTGTATGTTACAATATGAATGCACTGTGTTATGGTTCATCTTAGAGGGCTCCAAGCCCAGCGAACTCGCCACTTGCTTCATTTGGACTTTCTACAAATCCAGCCCCAATTTCCATCCTCTTTTATTTCTAGCTGCCAATCTAAATTCACCTGCTGTTGTAAAAGATCATTAAAGTTAATCTTACAGTGTAACGGATCCTATTAGCCAGTGAGTCTGAAGTGTTAAGGGATTTTTACACCTCACTTGCCACCTCTTAATAGTCATATTTTTATAACTTCATATTACTTGTGCCCAAGAGCTCCCAAAACCATACATCCTTAAACTGCTGGTAGTATGCCTATGGATAGACTTTTTTTTCATTTGTTTCATATTTCTTATTAATTATGGTTTATAGTTAAATGCAAAATAGCACAAAGCAAAATCCCTTGTACTTCAAAGAAGTCATTCCAATACACTTTCACGGGTGCTGCAAAGCACCCACGAATTTATTACCTATAAGGATCAGGCATGGCAGTAAATAAGAAGGAATGACCTAATATCACAATGTTATTGGTATAATAATGTCACTTTAACAACTTATCATTAAAAAGTCATGATGAAATATATTTAGAGCTTGTAAGAAAGTGTTTGTAAATAAATTGTAGTGTCCTAAAAACACCACAGAGCCAAAAGTATGGACACCTGATCCTTAGCTTGATGGATCTTAGTACAATTCCATTTTAATCCTCCCCACCTTCCACCGGTCACCCTTTGTCTGTACATTCAACACTGTAGACAACACTGTGCTTATGGGAATTTGTGCCAGTTACATGAGATCAAAGACTTCTGTTGGCTAAAAATGCCTTATTTACAGTTTTAAACATTTGTACTTGATGGGTTTATAATCAGTGCTCTATTATTACTGATTATCTAAAATTCATGTCCATTTTGACACAGGGGGCTTACTGGGTAGCACTGTCGCCTCAGAGCGAGTAGGTCCTGGGTTAGATCCCCGGGTGGGCTTATCTGGGTCCTTTATGTGCTGAGTTTGCATGTCCTCCACATGGGTATCCTCCGCATACTCCAATTTCCTCCCACAGTCCAAAGACATGCTACTAGGTTGATTGAAGACACTGAATTGTCCTGTAGGTACCTGCGATGGACTGGCACCCTATCCAGAGTGTTACCATGTGTCTTGCACCCGTTGAACAGCTGGGATAGGCTCCAGCACCCCTGCCTGACCCGAATTAGGATAATGGATTAAAGAAAATGAACTGAACTGACCACATGAGTTTTTAGCTCCTTCAGACATTGTCATATTGGATATTTTGTCTAAATTATCTCTAATTTAACAAAGCCAGTTGATACATTAATAAAGAAAGAAATACATGATTTTCACAACCTTTAATTAGGTAGGGCCCAACATTTCATGTAAATGATGCATAGGAGCAAACAATGTGACTCGTGGCTGTAGGGTAAAAATTTTAGATTTAATTGTATATTGCATTTGTCTTCTATATTTAAATGCATTTAACATGTTTAATCTTTTATGTGCTCCAAAGGAAACAGTATTTTTCGTTTAAATTCCTTGGACTGATGCTTTTAAATGATATTAGTATTCTAACTTCAAACATTAAGACACAAAAACAATCAGCTTTTTTATTTAATCCCCTTGGATTTAATATGTAGACTTTGCACTTAGCTTAATAGATTACATCACACAATCCTCTCAAGCAGCACAATGCTGTACAAGTAAACACAACCGACCTTCCAATCAACTGGTTCTGGTTCTGTAGCAATTCCTCTCTGAGATAACTCATCTCCAACATGTCTGATAATAATAATAATTGGCAAAATTACTGCTTTGTGAGAAAAAGACAGGCTTCTTAAAGCTACTCAAAGCTCTACCACTAACAACTTTCATGTTAGCCTTACTGTGAGTCTGCCTAATTTCTGTCAAAAATAAATACTTAACTTACTAGCTTTTTCTTTCAACTGCTCCTGCTAGGGATCACTAAAGTAGATTGCAGTCCTCATTATTGATTTGTCACATATTTTTCTTGGACTCTGGGAGGAAACCAGAGCACCCGTAGGAAACTCACATGGACACAGGGAGAACATGCAAACTCCACATAAAAGAGACGATAGGTCTACCCATTAAGCTACCGTGCACCCAAACAATACATAAATAACAATTCATCAGTTAATTAACTCGATTATTTTTTTTTATTTCTTGCAGGCATTATGAATTAAAGGTAATTTTGGTATAGCACAACTCACAAACCATTTATAAATCATATAACTTGTTCCTTGATGCAATTATAAATGTAAATTTATAAATGCCAAGTAACATTAGCACAATGGATTAATTCATCTGGGGATTGAACCCTGGACCTTCCTGCTGTGAGGCAAAATAAATATGTTTTGTTATCCTAAATACAGGGATTTTATTATTCATTGAACTATGGAAGCGTCACTTTTAAACCTCTTTTTCTCAGCTTCACTCACATTAAAAGTTAAAGTAAAGGATTTGCGTTGTTATTTATGAAGTATTATCTGTTAAGCATTTATTACGCATGCCTGTCACCTCTAACTGAGCCACATTTGCATAGTTCGGCTGGGTTTTAAGGCTTAGTATTAAATTTCTGAAAGTAAAAAGAAGTAAAGCATAGTGATTGAGAAGGGAATTATAGTACATTTGCTCACAATTTATATTCCATGACATACCTAGAAGGTTTAATGACATTCAAAACAAAATAACATATTTAGCCATAAACAGTCTTTTACAAAAATGTTCCAAACAGTGAATAATAAACGTTCTCAGACACTTAGAGCAGCCATTTCATTTATTAGAATTCAATTCTATTGTCTCTGTGTTCTTTCAAAATGAGCAATTATAATTTTTGAAACTTATCTGCCTTTTCAGTTTCATTCCAACTATATATATAAAAAAGTTTTGTTATTTGGAGGAGATTAAAGATTAGCATGCAATTATTTTGA
>JAYDZG010000036.1:13735423-13751101 GCA_034509265.1 Microcambeva bendego
AGTTTCCACAGTCAGTGATGGTTTGGGGTACCATGTCATCTGCTGGTGTTGGTCCATTGTGTTTTCTGAGGTCCAAGCTCAACGAGCCGTCTACCAGGAAGTTTTAGAGCCTTTCATGCTTTCTGCTGCTGACCAACTTTATGGAGATGCAGATTCCATTTTCCAACAGGACTTGGCACCTGTACACAGTGCCAAAGCTACCAGTGCCTGATTTAAGGACCACGGTATCCCTGTTCTTAATTGGCCAGCAAACTCACCTGACCTTAACCCCAAAGAAAATCTATGGGGTATTGTCTAGAGGAAGATGCAATACCCAACAATTCAGAAAAGCTGAAGGCCACTATCAGAGCAACCTGGGCTCTCATACCACCTGAGCAGTGCCACAGACTGATCAACTCCATGCCATGTCAAAGGACTAAATGCCTCAACTAAATACTGAGTGCTGTTCACGCTCATATTTTTCATGTTCATGCCTTTCAGTAGGCCAACATTTCTAAAAATCATTTTTTTGTATTGGTCTTAAGTAATATTCAAATTTTCTTAGATTTTGAATTTGGGATTATCGTTAGTTGTCAGATTTAATCATCAAAATTAAAAGAAATAAACATTTGAAATAAATCAGTCTGTGAGTAATGGATGAATATAATACACAAGTTTCAGTTTTTGGAATTACTGAAATAAATCAACTTTTTCATGATATTAAAATTTTAGGACCAGCACCTGTATAATATTTGTACTTGGCTCATTATGCTTTGCTTTCATTACACTTAGCGATCATTCTGCTTTACCTCTAAGAATATTCACTTAAGCTGAATCAAAATCTGAAAATATCACACATTTGCGGGAAGTGAAGGTGAATGTTATAGTTAAAGTCTTTATTTTTTAATGAATTTTGCAACACATTTTATTGTTTACATTTTAACATGGACATTGAAATTTAAGAAATCTGAGGACTGTCAAAAAAATCACTATGAATAACTAATCTGCATTTGTTTTAGGCGGACTGCCATTCTAGTACCAGGAATGGCTCATAGTGTTCCCATACCTGATGGCTGGTTGCAGTGGAACTATTAGTTCAGGTCTGAGTCTATTGTGTAACTGGCTGTGGCCAGGGATTATTGATCAGCTATTAAAATAAAAGTGCTCTGTGTGTTCTTTTTCATGAAGTGGTTGTTCTGGTCGTAAACTTGGCTTTGGGCTCCTTCAACAACCCCTCTAGGAAGCTGGCAATTAGAGCTTCAGAATTCCACCCACTCGCAGCTGCTAAGGTTCACAACTCGAAGACATAGTTGGTAAAGAAGTGTCAACCTGGCTGAATACAGAGAAGTCGGAAAACTGTCTCTTTGCCACCAACTACGCTCAGGAAGGTCTTCCCCAGTTCTCTAGTGAATCAGTCAGTATATGATTACAAGTCTGGCCAAATCTCCCAGATGGTGGTAGCTTACTTCAAGGTCCGCCATGAAAGTACTGTCACAATATGAGCAAGCTGCAAACCCTCAAAAGGGAAGCAAAAGGGTAGAAGTTAAAGCAGCAATCACTGCAGCAGACACATTGACAATGAGCCATTTCTCTATAATACCATTCAGAGGTGGGGTTTGTGGTGTTTCTGCTGCCAGAAGGATTGTGGGTCAGGTGATAGGTACTCCTGCAGTCTGATTTTTAAAGTTTTTATCTGCCTGAGGATCTGCTAGATCATCTGTTCATGTTCACCCAGAATGGTAATATTATACTCCAAGACCCCCTTGACTGAAACAAAGTGTTGTGGAAAGACTTTTGTTGCTGACTCACCACAAAACTGATTCTGGACCCAGGTTCTAGATTCACAGAATTATAAATCCAAAAAGAAATACATGTCGACCAAAGTACAAGAAGTAGTTAGTAACTGAAAAAAGAAAAAAAAAAATCACAAAAGCCAAGATTTAATGTGCATTAGAGGCAAGCATTCAAAATGATTGGTTCACAATATTGGTTCATAAGTGAAAAGTTTAACTAGATGCCAATTATCCAAGAGTGCAAAGTGATCAAGTATAACATGACAGCTACTTGATCCACCAATGCGCCATGACACAATCACAGACCAATGCTTCTTCCTCTTCAAAAGAAATTAATTGTCCGTTCAAGAAATTAGCAAGGATCCCTTAAATATAAATTTGTATTGAATTTGACCTAAAGCAGCCCTGACAGGATAACAAAACATATGAATTAGCTTTAAGCTTTATCAAAGCTCTTCTTCGATGTTCAAAGTCTTGCTGATGCATAAAACAATACCATGTGCAAATATTAAAAAATAAATGTAATAATAAGTGATTACATTTGTAGTTTGAATACAGTATAGCTTAAATGATTAACAACATTTTAATTGTACTTATGTTTTTGTGTTTAGTTCAGATAACAGTTTTCTAAGAGGGTAGTGCTGTCACCTCACAGTAGGAAGGTACTGAGTTCAAGTTCTTTCTGTTTGGAGTTTGCATGTTCTCCTAGTATCTGTGTGGGTTTCCTCCAAGAGTGCTTCTTTCCTCCTACAGTCCAAAAACCTGCAAGTAAGGAGAACTGGCAAACTTGTCCATGACGGTTCATTTCAGTTGATTTTCTTAAACCACTTATCCTTATTAGGGTCGGGTAGGGGCACTCAAGTCTATCCCATCTCCTCAACGGGTGCAAGACACATGGTAACATCCAAGATGGAGTGCCAGTCCATCGCTGGTGGCTACAGGACAATTCAGTGTCTCCAATCAACCTGGTTGCATAACTTAGGACTGTGGGTAGAAATTGGAGTACCTGGAGGAATCCCAGGCAAACATGGGGAGAACAAGGACCTAGATCACCCCACCCAGGGATCAAACCCAGGACCTTCTTGCTGTGAGGAGACAGTGCTACCCACTAAGCCACTGTGCCATGTCATTGACCAGGTTTCATATAGTCTTGTGAACTGATGGATCTCGTGTAATACATGACTACAGTTCATTTAATAAATGTAACCAAAGTGTAAAACATGATGCTAAAATTCCAATAAACAAGCAAACAGATAACAGTAGTTGGACATGTACATGGGGAGACTTGTACTTGTATTATGAGTGCTTGAATGATACATTGTGCATAGACAACATCTGCTACACACTTTTAGTGAAAAAAATGAGGACACAATCATAACTGGGGGTCTTCGACAAAAATGTAATGCACAATGAAAGGATGTAACAGTGGAAAGAAATTGTGACTACAAGAAGTTCACTCAGTTATAAAGCATTTGTTTACTTGGTAATAAATAAAAATAATGGTCACTACCCATATAGTAATGGCATTCTGTTATAACGTCTGTTTCACTTCATAGTTTGAGATGGTGTGAAATAAAATAACATTTGTTATTAATACAATACCTTCTTTAAATGAAATTTTATACAACATTTTAATGTTTTCCCCCCTAAAATGTAATGACAGATAATCCATGATATGGAATGACATCTAAATTCTGGGTGGTTCAGCTTCTAATATGCTAGCCCCACATGCCTGACCATGGTATCCATGCATTGTGTCCAGTGTTTCCTCATTGAACAAGATACGGTGTGAGTCTGACCAGGATCTAGCAGTTTATGAGAATAAAATCATATAAGGCCGCTTTCACAGCAGCAAGCTGTAAAACTAATACTTAATCTGAGCAGTGACTGATGCTCAAGGTAGTGCAGTGGCAAGGTAAACAGCACCGCCTCACTCCATAGGAAACAAATGACACAGTTTTGCCACGTTTCATGTGAATCTTAAGAAGCTATTTTCATGTCAATATAGCAAACATTTGTTGCTGTGTAGCATTACTCCTAGCATATGTATAATATTATAAATATGACATTGAAAATATATCATATTTTGTAAAAACAGTGTACAATACAGGTTGACAATCAAACAAATGCCCATTTGTATATAAAAAAAACAGTTGCTATTGTAACTGCACTCATTGCAAAGCTGGGATAGCCTCCAGTACCCCCTGTGACCTTGATTGAATAAGCAGATAATAAAGTAAGTGTAACTCTATTGTAACTGTAAGTACTGCCGGGTTAGTTTTTTATTTTTTAAAGAAAAATTGCAAAAAATCCCCAAAAATGTCATTATGGTGTATTATGTGTAGAATTTTGAGGGGGGGGGATTAATTTAATATATCCACTGAATACTTTCCGGATGCACAGTACATTGCATAACAGTTTCAGAATGTACTAATGTTTTTGATCTGACAAATTTTGGTTTGCTTGCACTCTCACTTAATCCGAAAACAGACTATGCATGTTCTTATTTGACATACTGAAAGTTCAATGTTTAACTAAGGTGTCACTATAAGTCACCATAATGTACAGTAAAATGTGATTGTTATCCCTTTTTAAATATTTGCTTTTGTATCTTAAAAATGGTTAACTAAGTGTTCAGCATAACTGCAATTTCATTTTGTAAATAGTGCCTAGATGCATCTGCAGGACTTTTCTTCACACTATAACGTTTTCTTTAATTTATTTTCTGTTTTAATTTATTAAACAGTGGGAGTCACTCGAAAGAGGCCCCTGATATTATGTTTGAACTCCCATGATTATCTTTAAACTCCCAACTCCAATGAACTCCCTTGTATGAATCTGAACCACAAAAGTAGCTATATACTTTAATGTACAGTATGTGTAATCAATTGCATTACATGCAATGTTGGAAGTGATCTCTGTTTTCTGCAACTGTTAAAAAATTCAAAAAATGTTAAATTGAAAAGCTGCTTCACAAATAAAGAAATGGTTGTGGTGGGATAGAATATATACAATTTAATATTTGAAGATGTATTATTGGTACTGTAAAGATTGGTGAATGACAGTAGTATTCAGATTCAGCACCAATATTTTTTGGACAGCAAAACCAAAAGCTGTATATTGGAGCTAGCCAGCAGTCAGGCAAGAAGATAGAACTTGATCGTAAAAAAGTAAATCTTACAACCACCATGCTTCTTCATTGAGCTCTGATGACCAACAGAGTAACTGGGAGGATCACTGTTTTTGTAGTGTGTGTTATTATTGTTTTGGAATAAGTTTAGAGAAATCATCTAATTATAGTTGCACCAATAAACAGGTTCAAGTTTATTAAATATGTGATGCCTGTTAACATTTCACTGGCTCGGACAAAACCAGGTTTCAAGCTGTTGCCCACTACACCACTAAAAGAATGATGAATTCCAAAGAAATGAAGATCAGACAATTAGCTGTAATTCAGATTCTTAAACTTGGGAGCAAGATCAGTAGCAGTCTTTAAGCATCTGAGGTTGGACACTTACTAGTCCGAGAAATCCACTACTCACTACCTGTCTGCATGCTACAAATGCCTGTATGTACATAGATGAAAAAGAGAAAATGGTACAAGAAAAGAAACACAGGGAAAGAACACAGAACACACAGAGGGAGCTGAGTGTAAGAAGAAAAATATATCAGGCAACGTTTTAAAGTAAAATAGAAAATAGTATAATAGTACAATTAATAAAAGTAGTATAGTACCATTTAAAATAAAAGGGCAAATAGTATAATATAATTTGATGTACAAAGTATGCTTTTAAGTGCTCACTATCATGGTACATGCTCAGAGAGTAATTGTCCTTAAGTCCACAGCATAAGTGGTGAGTATTTTCGGTTTAAAGCATTGCAAGAGACTATGCTTTTCTATATTGTTAAAAAGAAGGTGTTTTGACTTGCACTGACACTTGGTTTGATTGTAATTGATTTTTACCCCTCATAAGGTTCAATTATCAGAGAAGGCGATCAATTCCAGGATAATTGTTGTTATTTATTCTGCTGGCCTATTGTTGACCAGTCTATCTATCTTGCTCTTTCTGATTTGACTTGTTGATAACTGGTGATTTAATTCCAAAGTCAAGGAGCTTTTAAAGCCTAGCAGATTATCTGTTAAAATTAAAAAATATATCTTGGTTTCTGGGTCTTCACTCACTCATTCACTAGTGGATGCAGGGGATTTCATCTTTGTCCTTTTACAGTAGATAATTATTTCACATAAAATTAGATCAGTTTTAATATGCTCCATGTGATTAAATATGTAAACACCCTCCGAGTTGAGAGAGATTTTAGCCATACCCATTGTTTGCTTGTGTATAGAAACAATAAACTGGTATAAATTATCTGCTACCAACACTGTGGCCACATTTTAGAAGAGCATTTCAAGCTTCATTGACTGTGGTGCACAAAGTACACAAAGTCCATAAAGAGGATGCTGTGACAGGCTTAGTGTAGAGAAAATTCTATGGCCAAACTGTTTCTCTACTGAACATCTTTTGGCTGAATTGGAAAGTTGATTGTGAGTCAGGCCTTGCTTTTTGATACTGTTAATGATAGACATCATTCAAAAAAAGAGCAGAGGTTGTTGTAGCGGCACCACGGAGATAATATTAGAACAGCCTCCTCTGGCCAGGTGTTCATATATGTATGGCCGTGGAGTGAATTTGGACACATTTTATAATCACAATTACAAAAAATATAATTAAATAAATAATGAATGATAAAAATCAAAAATTAATTCATTCTGGTCTGTCATTCTGCACTGCATTACACAAATTGCTACATTTCTACTTTCCCTTATGCAGTTCTTATTTTTATCACTGCTATGTGAAGCTAAAAGACAATCTAAAGGGGGTTACCATTAAGACATATATAAACCTAATGAGTCCCTGCACCAGACAGGACATGTGTGGTATAAATCTGAACAACTTCATACTGGTTTAATTTTGCACATTTATATTCTGATAGTTTAAATGTAATTATTTTCAATGCAAAATAATTAAAGAAACACAACGATATACTTTAGCATATCATCATTTACTTACTTAAATATTTTAGTACTGTTAATATTTTTTTTTCAATTCTTTCTCAGTTATTCTATTATATTTCTTAGTTATTTTATTTTACACCTTTTGTACCGATTATACACACACCGAGACCGGAGTAACTGCATTTCGTTCTACCATGTACATGTACAAAGTGAGTCTGAGTCGGAGTTTGAGTCATTTAAAAAAATCAATGTGGGTTCAGACAAATCAGTAAAAATGTGTATTTTTTCTTTCATTTTAATTAACTGATTTATACTGGTCTGGGTCATATTGTGCGATAATTGTGTGATACTTGTGCGATGTACCACAATCGAATCATAGTGGTGCTAACAGCTGGTTGGATGTCTACATAGACATGACTGGGAAAAGGAATTGACTAGGGAATTCCTCCTCTGCGCCTATTTATTCCCAGTGGAACTTCTGATGCTACTCTGACAAAATGAATCATCTTTAATAAATAATACACCGATATACCACTTTTTTGTAAATGGCAAAAGAGAAATACACACAGGAAAAATATACTTAAAGCTTGATGGTATGTAAATGAACTCTTAAATGTACTAAGCAGAGTAAAAGAATTGAATGGTAAACTTACACTGATGTAGTGTTCACCAATTATACAACATACTGTAAACCATGCCAACATTTAGAATGGCACAGGACCAAGCCAGTAGTAATGTAGTTGGTCTTATGTGGTTTGTGCCCTGGAGATTATACATGTGTCCTCCGTTGTTTTGGAATATCTTGGGACTTCACTGTAGTCCACTAATCTACTCTTTTTATCATATGACTCGAGTACTCTGATCTAATAGAGATCACACTTGTCAGCCTGGAATTGATGGCAAGTAAAAAACAAGACTCTGGAGTGTATAGAATATGAACTTACTGAATAAAAACAATTATTAACAATAAAATGTACTATAATTTTATCAATGACATAATAATATGATTTTGTTCATATGTATTAATAAAAAGTTGTTTGATTGGGATGAATGAATGCCAATGTATTTTAGATGCTATTGCTTTTTGTTAGGATACCGGCCGCGTCCGGTGATGTGTCCCATTTTCTTGGACGATCGGTGTTACAGAGTACTTCCTCCCTTGGGGATTAATTCCATAAAGCTCATTATGTCCCCAACAAGCCACACCTGTTGCTGCCTTGTTAAATACATGACCATTGACTAACTGTGCTTCGGTTGAGGTTCTTCCCGAAGGAGTAGGCACGTCCGAGTGTGAGTCTGGTCCTCTGCACCGCCCCAAGAGGGGTCGAAGGGTACATGGTGAGGAGACCGAGGAGTTCCAAGGTGTGTTGTCACTTTAGTTGATGGTAGATGGTAGATGTTGCTAGAGCTTGGTGGTGCCATGGGAGTCCCGAGTTCAGCTCGCCAGGTGGCAGCGTGCACACAGTGATATCCCCGGGATCCGGAGCCGCTTATAGCCTGCACCGTTGGCAGCTATGGATGTGCTTGGCTTGCGGCATGTTTCTTTTTAATGTATTTTTTTCTCTTGGGTTTCAGGGTGTGTAACGTCCCAGAGCTGTGCAATAGGCACCCGCATCCGGAACTCCTCACATGAGTTGCCGCGCTTGTAGTGCAGAGGGCACCCCCACATCTACACCATGACACGTGTCGTCCTCGGGAGAGCAAACCCTCCCTCTGCTGCTCTTCCATATATCCCCGGTGTGAGACAGCTGCTCCCTCTGAGCAGTTGGGGGCTTGCCAGACCCCAAGCTTGTGCTCCCAGCTCGGGTCTTGGTTTTCAGTTTTTGTTCTTGTTGTTAAATCATTTATTATTTATAGACTTTATTTAATACATTATCATTTCTGTAACCTCGGATCAGTGTCTCCCCCCCACCACCACTTAACACTTTTAACATATATTTCCAAGGCTTTTTGTGTAATGCTAAGATCTGTATCTGTCAGGAAATGTCGCCATGACTGTATGGCAGGGTTCCCTAATTTTTTTTTTCCTCAATGGCCACATTTAACGTTATTATTATTAGTAGTAGTATTATTATGTAATTAGGCATTATTATTTTTATCATTGAAATGTGTTTGGATAGACCAAACTACCCTTTGCATTTAGTTGTAGAAGTTAAAACAGATAAAATAAAACATAATTCGTTGGTCCACACAACATAACTGACTTATTAACTTTTTAGCACCTGTTTTTTTTAGCACTGGTCATGTTTTATGACTTATGCCTAGTTTACAATCAGGGATGGAAATCAGAGTGCTGCGTTGAACAAGCAATGAGCACGCTAGATACGGGTAAGAGGAACTGCAGGACACAACGGGGAATAACACAGAATCAGAATTTGCCAACTTTTTGTTCACTACAAAATATAACACCAACGTTGCATTGCAAGCTCAAACTCACTACAGAACAATCTCTGCTGTTCGCTGAGCCAAATCCACTCAAATTCATTTATTTTTCTCCTGGATTTTATGCTGCACATCAGCACACACACTTTGATCTCTCGCTGCATCTTGACATTAATTTTTAGGCATGATCATCACTTCTCACTTAGTTTTTAGAGCTTGAAAGCACCTAGATATGGGATGTGTTCCAAAATATAAGGAGATACATAGGCTGCATATTCTGTCCTCCCTAGTAAGGGATATTCAAATACAATGTGGCAACCTGACAAAATATAATGTATTAATGTAATAGTAACCGTACACCTACAGATTTTTGTGTAGTACCAGTATCTTGATGACAGTGGGCCATCAGTTAGGCTCTTGTCGGCTGTAAGTGGCCCATGGGCCGCCTATTGGGGAACACTCTGTAGGGCATCTGCAATTGAACATCAAGAAAGACATTTTGTAAACCCAAGAATGTGTTAATTTTCTTAAAACATTAAGCATCTGATTCATTTGATTCATTTAACCTAGTCAATGAAAGTGTTAACCATTGTATAACATCACTTATTATTTTGAATGTGCAATATTTATTACAATTTAAAAACAAACAAAAAATACATGTCTTGTTCAAAACAAGACTTCTGTGCTTAATCTGCAATTAGTATTACATCTCATTCTATTGATATGCTATAATTATATCCATTTTAATAGGAATAGACTGCAGGCAGGTCAGTCAGGCACTAGCACTCTCTGTACAATGCCACCACCTGATATTTTTTGGCTGAAATAATCATGGACTTCAAGGAAATCATGTGACCTTGATTGAAGCATCTCTCCAAAAGCCCAATATTCGGCTGTGTATAAATACCTTCACATGTATGCAAGTCAACCATGCAGTGGCAGCAAAGGACCATCCAGTCTGTTATTAGACAATAAAGGCAAAATACAGCATATGGTGGTGCATCGGTGGCCACTGCATGGGTGATTGCAGATGTGCAAATGTGCCATTGACATGAGGTGTATATTAGGAGTTTAGAGTGATGTGCAATTGAGACAATTTCGTTTGTCAGGAAAATCATGTTTATTTTAGCAAGACTACCTGAGGCCTCATTGTGTACACACAGAGTGACACTGAGCGGTTGTGCTTGATCTATCCCCTATTCAACATGTTTGGCACATCATAAAGAGAAGCAGACAACAGAGACTGTTGAGCAGTTAAACTCACTTGTATTAATTAATTGGGCAAAAATTCCCAGTAGCAAAACTGCAACAATTCGTCTCCTCATTTGTCAAACGATTAAAAAGTTGTGATGTAACACATTTGTAAACATGCCATTGTCCCAATTAATTTGCAGACTTCAATTCTAAATTTGAAGCAAGCATAATTTAATGGAAAGCATAACACTTAAGAATATGTGACCTTCTGTACAAAGGGACTGACATGATCAATGTAACAAACATATTTTTTAATGAATTTCTTAATAATCATCAATGCCTGTCAGAAAGAATATGAAGAGAGTAATTCTATGTGCCCGCCACCCACAAAACCATTAAATTTTGGGTGTTGTCTGTCCGGTACATCTGTTCAAGTTCAACTTAACTTTAAAATCTCTGAAAAATTGCTGTTATTGAAGTTTTTTTTTGTGTTCATACCTCGTCTCAGCTCTTCATTTAAGCTACAAAATAGTTAAACCAAACACATTAATTATTTAACCAATTATTACTAGTTTAAAAGTTAATATAGAAATATAAATAATCAATGTAAAAAGTACTTTCAGCATTGTCAGTAGCAGGTAGGAATAAGAGGCTGACAATACATTTTGCTTGCTGTAATTCTTTCATCACTACTATAATCTGTTCTTCCACAATGTATTCTCAGAAGTTTCTTATTTTAAGTCATAATGTGCAAAAATACAACTCATATCTAAATAAATGCTAACATAAATGAATCGATTCATCATATCCAGCTTCCAAAAGGCAGGTGACAAAAAAGAACATTTGTCAAGGGCATTAAGAGGCAAGCATCCAATTTTCAGCTTTAGCCCAGTACTTTGATGTATTGGCACATAGACTCATTTGGCTCATGCACAAGAGAGCGACACAAGCATATTTTAAACCATTAAGGGCTAAATGTAGCCTCTCCCGATTGGCCATCAATCATCATCCTTCAAGCCCCTGTTCCCACTAACCTTCTTTCTTATAAAGGTGGGGTATAAAAGCCCAGAACAAATGTTATTTTCTTGTGATCAGCTCTGTTGAGGCCAACTCCTAAATACAATAATTTAAATTATTTCTAAAATTTTAGCAGAGTTAAGGTATGAGTAAGAGGGTCTACATTAAATATTTGTACCTTATCAAAAGAAATGTCTTATGCTTGAAATATAAAAAAAATCAAAAAAATATAAAATATTAAGCTGGATCAAATGTTTAAACCCTTAAAAAGCCAATGTTGGTTCATTTTCCTTGTAAACTGTTTTGAAGAAAGTTTATTATTTGAGACTAATCCAAATCATATTTCTGTGACATATAAAAGACTCAAGAGAATCAACCTTAATCATTCTCATTACTTCTTTAGCCAGTCTTGGCCCCGCTTTTGGTGCTCCTAAAAGCCCAATACTTTCTCCTATACTCATTTGGAGATTTAATTTGGTCCAATTAATACCGGCAGACTTTCTTTAGAAGTGGTCCACTGGGTCCTCTTCCAGGGTGCGTACTGGCCACAAGGCTACTTTTAGATAATAAAAATGACAGCAATTTAGGCAAATGCACAGTGGATGTGCTGCCTGAGGCATCTGCCAAAAATTACATCTTGAGCTTAGAACAACATATGGAATGAGGTTGCTATCATGTGTTTGGTAACAAAGCAAAACAAAGCAAATAAAAGCAGGTCAACCTCTGGTGCTTATTCCAACTTTTAACTGACACAACCCACACAACCCACACATGCAAACCGAAAAGACCCAAACCAGCACACCCGGGGATTGAACCCAAGACACTCTTGCTTTGGGGTGAAAGTGCAACCCACTTATCCACCATGATGCCCAGGTTTGGTAACTTTAAGGTCAAATGCATATTGGAACATTAGGATAATATTATCATTTCCTTGTCATTTCACTATGATTCAGGTAGGTATGGGAGGTACCAAACAACTTTATACATGCTGTGAAAAAGATTCCCAAATTCTAGTATTTTTCAACTTCACATTGTGGCACATTTCTACTTTGTCACATTTAAAAGGCGACATGAGTGAACACAAAAAGCTCTTAAATAAATCAGTTAAAAAACATAGTAACTACATTATTCAGTTTTATCAACCAAATTCAATTCACATATTAAATTCAATTCAATTTTGGTTCAGTCTTAAAGCTACACCAGAATAACTTCCAGACTTGTTGATTCTTCCTATCAATAGAACGTCTGTCAAAGTTAAAGCTAGAAAATCACAAAAAATGGATAACATGTTTAAAAGAAATTCAAATAAAGATCGAAAACTAAATAAATAATACAATGTGTTCAACAGTTAGCAGTGGTATTCTTCTGTGGAGTTCTTTTGTGTTGCCATTTTGGCTGGCAGAGGTGACACAGAAGTGCAGATGACTAATGCGTCAGTTAATGTTGAGTGATGATTGCCTGCACCTCAGAAGTAATATTTCTACTCTGGTGAAAATTATTTTATATATCACCGTTCCTTCATTTTACATATGCCACATACTCCTGCTGTGGGTATCTCTCTGAAACTGATACCAGAAAACTGATTCAGTGTTCTACTATATCCATCTGGGAATTCACCTAGAACAGGAAGAGCAAGTCACGATTGAAGTTCCCTTGAACAACTAACCCCTAACTGCTCCCCAGGCACCGTGGCTAAGGGTGCCCACCGCTCCAGGTACTGCTTCTTGGTGTTCACTAGTGTGTATAGACATCTTGAGCTGTCTATGTCATGTGTCATCGTGTTACCCATTTAGACTAAGGACAAACATTTTTTGAAAAAATATCCACGGATTAAACATTAACAAACTTTGGGCCTCATTCATGAAACGCGAGCAGAACAAATTTGTGTGTAAATCCTTCGTAAAATGTTTTTTTTCGTAAATGCTGGCATTCATTAAAGTATTTTGTAATCTCAAAATGTTCATAGGTGTGAAAAACATAACTGCCCATGAGTTCAGTGTGCGTTCCAGTGCATTATATCCAAAAGACAATCAGAAATGACATTAGACATGACTGCCCTGTAATTGTATTATTAACCAAATAATTGAATAGTAAATAATGCATTACAAAATAAAGTCTACCAAAATTACACTCAACAAGTGCTCGGTTTCCTATAGTTCAAGCTGTCATTCAGAGAAATCTCCAACAGGCTGTCCTGAGCAAATGTTGGATATTTTTGAAACACCCGTGGCCAATTAATTTCTTACTTATTGTTGATTATTTTACTAGAAAAGAGTCCGGAACGGTTGCTTTATTTTGTTCTGCTGTTGAATTAAGCAGAAACAGACAGATCTTTAGACAGATCGTGCAGATTTATTAGTTGAGTGGTGGCTTGCTGGTTAGCCGTTTTTGTCTACTGAGACACCTTCATTAGAACCAGCTTTAAAAAGGGAGTCTAACAGACTAATAGTGAACTTTAAGAAGATATCTGCTGTTGTTTCTGTCTGTGGGTTTCCTTATATGGGGGTCATTTGTCAGTAATGGGTGTGGAGAACGATTGGCATTCACTAACTTGTACGTGTTCTACTAATGAATCTACTAATGAAACACGAAGTGTTCCTGAATCTAGAGGATTTCGGGAAGGTCCATTTTACTCATAATTTACTAACATCTTTTTATGAAGATTTCATGAATGAGGCACATCTGCCAGGTTGCTACTGTCAAGACTTCAATTGCTTGAATTGTATTTAATTCAGATGTACAGTACTGTGCTAAAGTCTTAGGCATTCATACAGCTCATTAAGTCCATGTATCTCAGCAATAAAAGTGGTTTTGCCCAATAAAGCAGCATGTATACTTACAGTAAAAAGTAACAATTTCTTATTTTTAATAAAGTAGTTTAGTAAAAGTCTAAAAGTCTTGTGAGTTAGTTTGAAGAACAAAGCTTGCTTCCAGATTTATGGTGGACGTCCCCAGTAAGCAGATGGATTTGATCAGTTCCATCTCTAGTAGCTCGCTTGATTTAACATCATTAACACTGAATTAACAAAGCAGGTGTTGGTGGATAACCATCAATAAAACCAGACTCCCATGAAGAGAACACAAATGTTTTAAAGAACAGTGGTTAAAGTAAACCAAAGTACTTTTTTGCATAAATTTGTATTTATCCTAATGTAGTGTTTTACTGAGAAAATGAACACTGCTGAGAAAATGAACTTTTTCATTCTAATTTTCACTGGGTGCGTAAGAAAAACTATTACTATATTAAAAATGTCAAATAAAAATGATAAAATAATCTATTTATCTGTTTCAAAGCTAAACTAAACTAAAACATTTTTAACCTCTCAATAAATACAATCTGTAAAAAGATCTGTTTAGGTGAAACAAATTAACTGTGTCTTATTGACAACTGAACTGTAAAAAAATTAAACAAGCTACAAAAGCACTGTAGAGTGCACACCGAAAATATTTAACAAGTCCCTTCGGTATAAGGGTTGCAGATGAACAAACAAAAATAATGGCATCCTTTAGGTTTCTGCTGCAGTATTTGAATCTTCGAAGTTAAGGTAGCTCATTTTCACATTTCTAAGCTAATACCTCAAGCATGTTAAGATTTTACAGTTAAATAAGTATGCAACTGAAATCGTAAGCCATAGTGTTGTTGCTGATTGTTTAGTTCCGAATTAGTTTCCATGTTATATTCTTTTTCTGTTAGCTAATGAAGGAATAAATAGTTGGTACACTATCCACATGTTTTCTTTTTCTTTTTGTACTGGATAATGTTCCAGTTGGCTGCAATGAAGCTAATTTACAACGGTGAACACACACAAAAAATAAAATAAAAAACATATAAACTAAGGTAATGTTTCTGTACTATTAATAAAAAACAACACTGTTCAGTTTAAAATATAGTAAAATATAATAGCCCTTACACAAACTTTACCACAGGTGTTATTAAAATAAGATGAGTAATAAAATAAATTATAATAAAATAATAATAATAAAATAATTATTAGTCCCAAGGTGGCAAAATTCATGTGTTGCAACAGCAAAGGGATAGTGGTGCTTTGCAGTCAGTACAGAATCTGGACATTAAAAGTACAATATACATTCTCAAAACACTATCTACAATTGATGTGTATTGTTATGCATAGATTAAGTGCTCATGATGGGCCAGAAGCAGTGCAGAAGGAAGGACCTGCATTATAATATCTTCACACATTTAAGGTGAAGCATGCATGGTGTGGGAGTTGTTCTCCAGCATTGGATAGCATCTTCCAGTTTCCCACCACCTTCACTGTGTCTAAGGAGCATCCC
>JAYDZG010000036.1:13752470-13762803 GCA_034509265.1 Microcambeva bendego
TGTTATTTTGCAGTTTCTAATTATAACCTTTAATCAGGTGCTGCCTTTGGGTTTAGCTGTGATAAGTAGATGAGACAAAAAAGGAAAAACAAGCAATCAGAGAGGGAAAAATGCCTTTTTATGAACTCTGTGGGGAGAAAATTACTCAAATGTATTTTTCTTTCTTTCTTTTTTTAAACATGCTAAATGAGAGTCATCCCAAGTTTAAAAAAGAGCGAAGCCATGGCATAGGCCGATTCATTCTGAGCCCTCTTTTGAATTACTTTGTTCTACTTGAGTAAAAGAAGGTGAGAATATTTAGCAGGGCTGGCTGGTTTGATGGACTCCCAGATGGCATCCCGATAGGAAAGAAGCCTGTTGCTTTTCTTTGCTTCAGTGCCTTTCGCTTCATTTAGTGCCAATCACTTTTCCTCATTTTCTTACTGAATGATCAATGAAGGACGTTAAGGACAGCACTGGCATGTTAAAAAGCTTTTTATCTAGGGAGAGATTTTGAAGTTTGACATTAATTTCTAGATAGACTGATTAGCATCAAGTAGACTGTGTACTGACAATAATCTGTAACTTTCATAAGCTGGATTTTACCATTTTAGCGAAGTGACAGATGTAGACAGTTGGTCATTTTATCTAAAAATGTGTTTTAAATAAATTTATGTAAAAGCAGTAAGATAAATCAAGAAAGAAAATGGAGATGATGAAACTGTTAGTCATCTACATCTGTACATTCAGGGACTCGAAAACCTAGTGAGCGACCTTGCTGTCTACTGACTTTATAGACAGCTGCCTAAGTACAGATGATTCTAATAAATAATTTATTTATAATTCCAGTTATTTTGACATGTTACTTGGACAGCGATTACATCAGTCTTTTCTTACTCATGCCATTAAAACCAATGGGATGAGGTGGTAAAACGTCTTAGCATGACAAGTAACAGTCTCCATCATCTCCATCTCGTTTACAAAAGGAAACATCAACAGTAATTCACTTTTGCCACTAAATGCTGGGATTACCTTCATCGCTAAAGCAGTATTGAATGTTTCCTCATTATTAAGTCAAAATACAGTTAAAATGAAAGAACCTTACTATGGAGCATTTTAAGGCATCAGATCTTTAACAGCCTTCTTGATGATGTTAAATGATGTCTATGTAGAGAGCTCACCATGTTTTCATACTCACCCATTGTATGGTAATCAATAAAGTAGCTGTGTGCATACTTTTAAGTGCTTCTATAATGTAATCAGACAGACCTGGGACAACTTGAGAAGATGAAAAGTTGCCATTTCTATTGAACACAAACATACTTCTTATGTGTACATAATTATTCTAATATATGGCAGCATTAGTGTCAATGGTATAATAAAAATAAATTTGATGATTTGAAAAATAACTGATCAATAATTTTGGCTGTTTTCAGTTTCTGGTTTGAACAGATATCATGGTATCTAATCGAAGATGGCATTACACTATGCATTAATAGGACACATTTTGTGATTAAATTGCTTATAATAAATGATGGATGAGAAAATTTGCAAATAAGGCTAAACTTTAGGCCTACACACCTAATTTGCTGTCAAACCAGCTTTGACCCAGACTTTGACACCACAAGAGTTTTGTAGAATCTGGCTCCATGACAAAACCAGCAGGTCATTCAACTTCATGTGCGTCTAAAGCGTATGGTCTGTGGTTTAGGGGTAAAACACCTTCAAAATGACTTCTAGACCTTACAAGGGGCATAATTTACCCTGTATAACTTCCTTTACAGTAAATAATTAAATATTACTAATAAAAGTCAATTAATATTATTTACAACAACAAACATTCCTATTTATTTGTATTTTTTACTGCAGAATAACCTTTAACTTATTTTGTTCCCTTATCTATTATTATACTCTCACAGCACAGGACACTTATTTTTAATGTTGGAGAATTACTTCTTAATGGCTTCCAAAAGTGTAACTTTTGATTTTCACACATCATGATCTGTGTCAGAACTTTTTTTCATAATCCGACTGTTTAAAACTGTGATGGCAGATATGAAATCTCTGGCAGCAGTGGTGGAGGCGGTGATTTCCCTTTTAAACTCTTTGAACGATGCAAGTAGCGACACTATATTTTCGATCAGCCCTTCCTGGTTGGCAGCGAAGGTAGCTGGCAAATTGTACTCGGCTCTGTATGCTCCCAACATATTTTCTGTTCACAGTGTTATATTCTCTGTTCCTGTGGCATTGCACTATTCAAAAAATGAGGCTAAGCTGGGAAAGTCAACAAACTTTTTCAGGCTGCCAGAATATTAATAAGTTGATATGGAAAGTAAAAGCTAGTTAACTAACAAACTAACTAAATAAATAAATTTGCAGTATATAAAGCAAATGTATTATTTTCAGTGGAGTGCACTGTTTTACTCCAAATTAGAAAAAAAGAACAGGCTATAAATATCTTTACAGTTTCATTAATTTCATTGCAGAGAGAATGAAGCCAAGATGTTTTATTTGGTATCCCAAACAGCAGCAGTCCTTTAGGAGCAAACATAGGCAGTTTCTCATCAAATGCATGAGATATTTATTGAAAAGTTTAAAACAATGAAACCAATGAAAATGGAAAGGATTTTCCCATCTACAGGGCATAATATCAATTCTTAAATGAATCTGAAGGCATTTCTGAACTTAAACGTCAAGGGTGCAAACCCAAGAAAGAGATTTCTTCAGCAAATCTTTGTTAGGCACTACAACACAGTGGTACGTTGACAAATCAGCATGGGAATGAGAGGGCCAGTTCACTTATGAAAAAAAATCTTCGCTTTAGTTGTTCTAGTGTTAAATCGCTTAACTCGGGTTAAGTTTTATGGGTTCTGAGGCATCTGGGGTGGACCATCACACAGTAGAATGTGTGTTCTAGTGAGGAAAAAAAGTTTTCAGGTCTTTTATGGAATAAATAAACACACCATGTGCTTTGGACCAGGTACGCAAAGCCATCCAGTTGTCCGAATCAAGCTCAAATGTATACTTCTGTGACAACACAAAGGCATGACTTAGAAGAGGATACCAGTTATGGACTTGCTTGTCTGCAGTCCTGACCTGTCCCCAATATAATGTGTGGTTAATTTTAAACAAAATGTGACTACAACAATACAGTACAATAAAGCCTGTACTGTTGCTGAACTATTTCTGACTTGGGTTTGTAATATCCTATTTCAAAACCTTTCAAAATCTTCCTGTCAGTGAAGTTAAGACAACTTGAGATTTTTTTTAACACATTGTACTATAACAGTAAATAGATTTCACATTTAATGCTTAGTATATTAAATGGCAAAATACTATACAATTAAAACAGAATTACACTGGTAAAATATCATACCACATTTTCACATTTCACATTCACATAACTTCTCCAAGAGTTATCTTTGAGAAGAAAAATCAGCATATTTGATAAATTAAATAGCTAATAATAAGAATGTGCAGTCATTTGTGAGTCTTAAGGAGTATCTCATTTAAACACACCTATATAGCAATGTAAAACAAATGCAATTTAAACTACATTTCTTCCAGATCCATTATTGGATTGTTATAAATCATCAGGTGCCTGGTAAAATTATACTGTAACACATAGCCAGCAAGTGTAAAAATATACTTCTGAGTTTAATGATGATAATTGCTCTTAATTGCAGGTTTTATTATGCGTACCGGTAAGCACTGAGCTGAACTAGCCCGAATTACTGAAAAGAATGGTCATCACACTTGGCTGTGCAATGCATGTTGGGCTAAACCAGGGCTGCCTGATTTGCACCTTAGTAGATCATGTATTGTAGTTAATTTATATTAATTACAAATTTTGGTAAGTAAATGATGTATTGTGTTCTAGTTCATGTCTCTTGTATAGAAATCGTGGTTTGAGTATGTCTTCTTTTATTGTGTAGCCTAGTGCATGATATGCAAACACGCTACTTAGACAGCACTTGTATCAATCTTTATAAATGTGATAAAGATGAAAAAACCTCCTTATACATTGTTGTCGGTGACCTTGTATGATGGTGGAAGATTCCACCATTAAAAGAGAACATAGAAACTGGTCCGAAGCAGCTCCAACTAAATTGTAGACGTCATACAATGCAATTGACACAGTTGTACACCATGTACAAATCCAGTTTGAATAATATGATTACTGACAATCATGCCCCAAGCAAACATATTAGTTATAGTAGAAATTGAATGTATTAATTCTTTTAGTGTAAATTACATTTTTCTTTCACTGTCTTGTCTATAGTAATTATGTAAAACATCTGTGTGTTTGTCAGCCCTTTATTACAAATTTCTCACCACTGGATACATTTTAGTGAATTATTTCTGCAATTTCTTATGCATCAGCTAGTGCAAATAACTAGTGCCTTTTGAAATGTTTAATGTTTTGTAACAAAAAGACAAATTACAAGCTTTACAACAATTTCCATCCTAATAAAATCTGTTCCATAAAGCAGAAAGATGACGCTGCAAGCGCTAGTCATTTACTAAAGTCCCGCACAAGTGCCACTTAAAGGTCTAAAGCTCTCACTGACGATTTGTTTTGCATTTCAAAGTGTTCCTCTTCCAGCTGCTCTATTTGAGAAATGAGCACAACTTCAATCAGAAGTCACTTGTTCTGTCAATAAAATATTTGGCAGTGTGGTTGTGTTGCCAAAGCACTCTGTTAGGGGGCAGGCAAATGCCAAGAACTTCATTTATTGCTTTAGAAAGGAGAAGACAAATATCTAAAAGGTTGAATGTCAAAATTTATGTCAACAGAACATGTGACAATTAAAAAAGTGACAATTGTGCAGCTATTGGAGAGAGTTTAACTGGGTCTGTCTGAAAAAACATAATGAGCTGCCTTGCTGCCTACATAGCCAGTTGCCCAAGTTAAGAATATTCTTATGACATCCATTATCAAACTTGTAACAATGGTTATTTGAGTGCATTATTTAGACAGTGATTATGCGGATTACATGACCACAGTTTCTGCTTATTAAGCAAACACAGTTATCCTCATGTCATCCAAACAAATAAGCTAAGGCAGCACAACCAGCCAGCATACCAGCTACACCTCCCTCTTTGTACTGAAAATGGTTAAATGGTCACCATCAAGCCTGAATTCTCAAAACAATTATGCATGCAAACCTTTATAAAAATTAAAAACAAATGCATATAGATTTGAAAATACCTATACGTTAAAATAAGCATCATGGTGGGAGCATTTTAAGGAATCTCAGAATTTCAAAACAAAAGCATTTAAAAATTAAGATGGGTGCTTATATAATATTTTACATTTAGTTAATGTATTCTGTGAATACAGTATTAATACTGTATGACATGCAAAACCAGCATAATTCTGAGAATGAGTCTGATGATGGCTTAATAATTATATTCTTGATTATGTACTTGCAAGAACTTGAACAAAGTAGCTGAAATTACGTCAGCAACACAATGACCAACATGCATTTGGCTATGCAGTGCATGCTGGGCTAAACCGACAGATTACTAAAATAGACATATATTTCATTGACCAGGACCCTGGCCAAGACGAGGTGGACATAATGAGCAGCAGTAACATGAAAAGAAAAAAAAGAAAAATGACAAAGGGTGCTTGGGTGCTGCAATGGTAAAGCATACTAGCACACTAGAATTTCCATCTCAAACTCAAAAGTTAGAATCATAGATCTGATACAATGCAACAAGGCCACGTGATTTATTTATTTATTTCACGTTACAGGTAAAAAAAAAAAGAATAAGTCAGGAGTGATGGTCTGCAGCAGAAGAGATAGTGCAACATGAACTGCTAATTAAATGTGACTAGATTTGCTCAAGTCATTCAAACACCAGCACTCCTCATCAATGAAATCCCAAAAAGCAAGACAGGGATCTGACCAGTAACAATAACTGCATTTGATCTCTACAGCCAGTAAAATCGCATTGCCAATACAGAATTATTAAATAGTACAACATCATTGTGGTGCAAATATTAGAACACCCAGAGCAACATTTTAGGGCAGGGAGACCCATTGCTAAAATAACAAGCCTTGTAAGAGACTCACCAGTGAACTTCATTTCTCTCAACGATCTCAAGTTGTCAATGACTGAATTTAACTTTGATTAAATTGTTGACGCTGATACCACAAATAATAGTCGCTGGCGTATGCAAATCTTTAACTTTTTATTGGCTATGGGGCCAGCGTAATAATGCCTCATAGCTCGTTATTGAACGCATGCGCATGCGCAGTGTTCTCAAGCGCTCATTCGGTTAAACAAGTACTGGCCTTACGCAACAGGTACAGGAAAATAGATTTTAGAATAAATTTAGAATTAATTGGGAACTATTTTTCCATTTTTAGCCAAATACACAACAATGTTAGTTATGGACGAAAATAATATTTATATAACTTATATCTTTATATAAACAGAATTATTGATGTTACACACTTTTCAACAGCGACATCTGGTGGGGCCAGGCCCCTAATGTATAGACGGAGTGGAAGATCAAACCATGGTACCTTATTAAACAAAATTGAATAAGCATCTTAACAGAAAGTCTGGAATATAATATGCTATAGAATCTATTTTTAAAGATTGGATTGGAGTATGGAAGTATTGGAGTGTAGGTGAAAAGACTGACATGCTAGAGGACGAAAGTTGTAGAATTCATCTAAGAAATGCTCACTGATCGAATACGGGAAAGTTAGCTTCAAAGCAAGAGGATTTGTAGTTAAAAAGAATGACTTATTGGATTGGACAAGATGATTCAGAGTATTGTAAATGCAGAGAACTTTGAGGTGAATGTGGGGACGAAGGGACTGCTGCCAATGAGGAGAGAGTTGTGGTAGTCCAGGTCACTAAAAATGAATGAGAGAATGAGTAGCAGATTGGTTTTATCAATATTACATAGGTGAAAAGGGATGTTTTGGATATTGTGTGAAAGTAGGCATTTAAACAGAGTCAAACGAGATTTTACACACAGATTCAAACTAGTAGAGGGAAAGAGATATGTCATCAATTTGCTTTGCAGTTAGCCAGTTTTATTGAGAGTTGATGAAACCAATGAGAGTACTCTTAGTGTTATTGCAACTTAAGCAAGATCTCCTATTGACTGATGGATGAATAATTCATCTTGTCATTAGGTGGATATGAATGTCATACATGTAGTGGTGGCAGTCTAGTTTAAAATGTCATTTGATGCTTCCAAGAGGGACATATGACCTTTAAAGTGTAAACCATGTAAAAGCTAAAGTTTCTATGTAGTGTGTTCATAATAATTTTGGTCATTTTGCTTGCAATGTGATACACAGCTGCCATTTGTGTTTTATGGCATTTTCATTAGCATTAAAAATATATGCAAATCCCTATTACAAAATTCAATCTTCATAGTCAGGCTGACTGTTATAATTTCACCTATCTGTCAATCTAAAAAAAGTAGTAAACTTTAGAACAAACAAGAAAAGAGTATGTAGCTGCCTATAAAAAATAATTTAAGTAGCTCAACGGTTCCCATCAGCAGCCTTCACCATGGCAGCACTAATGGGTTTGACCACTCTAAGCTTTTATAAACGGTGTTTACATGGCATACCTCTCTGAAGAAGCTACTGCTTCTCCTAAATTCAAGGTGGACTTGTAAATAAGAACAGTATGACAAGATGGAGGGTGTAGATTGTGACCTCATTGTTATGTGTGTGTATGTACAGTAAACGTGGGACAGACTGAGAGATGTAGTGGGGAGTATAATACCCTTTCAATAGTTTCCATCCATTAGCCCAAATCATCAGTCCACATCAGTTCAAATGCAGCTCGGTACTCACTGTGCAATTTTCCTAATGTATTTCCAGAATGAAAAAAGGGCTTGTGGCTTGCAGGCAAGCCTGAACTACTAGCCTAATAAGAAATATGTTGTGTTTGGCCTCTGCGTGGCTGAGAACATCAACCATATCTGATGTTTCCATGCACCATTTAGGCTGAAGAATGGAAATATATCAGTCATGCTAAGATGGTTTAAAGTGGAAATTGTGGCCTGTCAACAGACAGCTTGAAATAGATAAATAATAATAAAAAAGAAAAAGGCAAATGGAAGAAAATACATAATACATTAATCACATTAAGATATATTGATAAGCTTAAACCAGATAAGTCAGCTACAATCTGGTTACTTTTCAGTAACCATTTCTTTTAGATGTAGTAAAGTGGACTTCACTACAACAAGAAAGAAGCCACCTGAACCCTCACCAAATATATCACATACTTAGGCATGGATATTATTCATCTGGTGAGAGATACAAATTAAATTGTTCACATGTTCTGCCGGCTGCTGCCATGCATGGGGCTGCTCTGCAGGTTTAAGATTTTAGTTTGCAAAGCTGATATATCATTTTGCTCTCAACAATATTTGGAGAGTACAGGGAAACCTCCATCTATGCAGAGCAAGGCTGGAAGCACTGTTTAACGTTTGTGACCTTCAAGAAGCCAATATGCTACTTTGATAAATACAGTGTATCCGGAAAGTATTCACAGCGCTTCACTTTTCCCACATTTTGTTATGTTACAGCCTTAATCCCAGGTGCATCCTGTTTCCACTTACCATCATTCAGTTGTTTTGATAACTGGAGTCCACCTGTGGTAAATCCAGTTGATTTGACATGATTTGGAAAGGCACACACCTGTCTATACAAGGTCCCATAGATAACAGTACATGTAAGAGAACAAACCAAGTCATGAAGTTCAATTCATTGTCTGCAGACCCCCAAGGTGCAGATCTGATGAAGGGTACAGAAAAACTTTTGCAGCATTGAAGGTCCCAATGAGCACAGTGGTTTCTATCATCCATAAATGAAGGAAGATTTGAACCACCTGCATTCTTCCTAGACCTGGGCACCCAGCCAGTCTGAGTGATTGGTGTAGAAGGGCCTTAGTCAGATCAAGAGCCCAAGGGTCGCAAGAGCTTTAGCATTGCTGTGTAGCGAGAGAAGTACAACAATTTGTAACTGCAAATAAGCATATAATGCATCTTGCAATTCTGCTTTATTAAACACTAACTATCCACTATCTGAGATTCAATTAAACTACATACTTTGCAATATTGCTCTAGTTACTTAAGAGGGGTGGTGTATTAAACGTGCTAATCCTTTAGACATGGCTTTACCTAATTCGTCACAACTGATGTCTGCCATTGACCTCGCTGCTATTTTAGTTCTTGGTGAAATGGTTGCAAAAGGCTTATGCAAAATTAGAGGACAGGGACATGTGGGGAGAAGAAATACCATCCATGCTGTTAGTTTACCATATCACAGCTACTGGTATAGACATGTCAGATTTTAATAATAATAATTATTATTATTATTAGTATTAGTATTAGTAGTAGTACTATAAAATATCCCATAATACTCAGTTCAGTTCATTTTCTTTAATCCCTTATCCTAATGAGGGGAGGGGAGGGGTGCTGGAACCTATGCCAGCTCTTCAATGGGCGCAAGGCACATGCTAACACCCTGGATGGGAAGCCAGTCCATCGCAGGTACCTACAGGACAATTCAGTGTCTTCAATCAACCTGGTAGCATGTCTTTGGACTGTGGGAGAAAACCAGATTACCCGAGGAAAACCCACGCGAACACGGGGAGAACATGCAAACTCCACACAGAAAGGACCTAGATCGCCCCAACTGGGGATCAAACCCAGGACCTTCTTGCTGTGAAGGAACAGTGCCTCATTATAACATACAAAAAGCTGTTAAAATGACTTTATATGATTAATTAAGGTTAAAGTTCATAGATGCTAGGTTGGGTACTACACCTCTAGGGACTCTCTGAGACGTTTCCTCTTTTGATATCCTTTCATCACCTACAATCATGCAACAGGTGAACAAACTTAGCAAGTGAGCATGTATACCTTAATAAATTATTATAACCTAAATAAATGATAAATAAGTGATTACTTTTCAAGTCAAGCTGAATACAGAAGGACAACACAATAATAATAAAGTAGAAGGTAAAAAAATATATATATTATTAAGGCTATGTAATGAATCTGTATGAGGGTATATAATGTGTGTGTGTGCTTGTGCTTTATTCTAGTCCTGACTGAGCTGCATTTCTCAGGTCAGTTACCTCAGACATCTGTTATTAATATATTCTGTGTGAGAAATGTATTTATACTGATGGCACCTTAGACTTTTTACTAAATAACAGAATTAGAAAAGTTTTATTCACTCAGTGTAAAGTTTCACTCCATGTAAAGTTGGTTATCTATCCATCTATCTATCTATCTATCTATCTATCTATCTATCTATCTATCTATCTATCTATCTATCTATCTATCTATCTATCT
>JAYDZG010000036.1:13766673-13780119 GCA_034509265.1 Microcambeva bendego
ATCTATCTATCTATCTATCTATCTATCTATCTATCTATCTATCTATCTATCTATCTATCTATCTATCTATCTACAATACATTTATTCAAAACTGTATATCATTTTATAAATCAATATAGATGTTACACTATGAGATTAGGATTTTTAGATGTTCAAAAACTAAATGGCTCACATGCCTCTTACAATTACTTAATTAGCATGCCATGCTCTAATGTGTACATTTAATAAAAAAAAAATACAGATTAGACACTGGATTACATGCATTACACAACCCAAATGCACTAACCCTAACCCTAACGCTATTTGAAAACTTTATAACTGAATGGGAAGTGTGATGTCAGGTTCCTATCATTCAGAATGATCTAGCAGTTCTTGATGGCCTCCTGCAGCTGAGAGAAAAGTTTTTAAAAAAACCCAAAATCTCCATGGCTTTTATTTATTTATTTATTTTATTTTTTTTGTTTTTAAAACCATTTATTGTATATAACATTGACAAGTCTGGGGGGACGTCATTTTTCTTTTGTTTTTCTTCTTTCTTCTTGCTGTAGAATGGACTGAAGCAAATATGTCTGAATGTGGTTTGAAGTCATGGTTAAGATGGTAAAATTACCTTTTTGCTCTGCACTGCATGAGAATTCTCAGCAGTGGTAGGCACTAGGCGACTGTGTCAATTGTTTGTTTGCATAGAGCGTAGCTCCAGGCAGTATGAGAACACCTGGGGAAGAGGCAGCTACTCATCACTACCCATAAACAACTGTCATGACGATGAACACCTACTGTAGCATAGTAAAGACAAGCAGAATGACTTCAATAGAAGGAATCTGATTTTGCTGAGGCTAAATAAACCATCAAGTTATCAAAGTGCATAGCATGGGACAAATAACTAAAACGAGTTGCGAATTGAAAGTAGTTAAAAAATTTAAATTTTAAATTGTGTTGTAAATCTCTCTCTGTCCATAGCATTTCAAAATGACCCATGAAAAGATGAGACATCTATATAACGAGTATCAATTTTAAAGAATACTGATGGACTGATGTACTGATAGAGATTATTTATGTGCTGAACTGTATTTAAACTGGTTAAATTGGTAAAAGTTATTTTACTTTTCCTAAAAAGTATTTTTGTATTATTTTTGAATGCTGACATAATTTTCCTTAAGCTTTTATTCTGCAACAAAAACCAGAGATATACCAGGAGGCCAAATTAAAGAGTTAGTGATTTTTTCCTGACAACTGGATAAGACATAAAAAGGCAATAATAATGAAAATGTCTTTTGTTGTTAATTAGCTTAATCTTACACTAAAATATGATAGATTAATGACATAAATTCATATTTACCTTTTTTCTTCCATTTAATTTGGTTCCAATTGTTTACTGAAACATGTTTCTCACTTACGCTTGCCCCACGCTGGTGGAGGAAACTCGCAGACTATCACATTCCCTCCTGGACTGCTGTTTAACCTGCCAGTCATGGATTTGCAAATAGAGCTGTATGGACAATCATACCATGATGTCTGTAAATAATCCACAACTTATGGTCATACCTGAACCAGACAGCAGGAACTGCATTTTTGCAGCAGCATTTTTTCCATTGTGGGTGACCTACCCAACTGATTAGTAATATGACATTTTCTTGTTCTTAAATTAATTTAATCATGTCATTTTATGTTTATTAATTATACAGTAAAGATGACAATACTATACAATGTAGAAACAGTGAAAGCAAAGCAGATGTAATTCTCAGAATGGTTTAGCAATTAGAGATTCATAACGTTTCAGGGCAAAGGGTCATTCACAGCACATGTCTCTATGTATCAGTGAGAAGGGCTGTCAGAGCATTCATATTTTAATAAAAAGGTTTATAAGCAATTATTTTGTTTTGTCCTAGGAATCCTTATGCATCTGTGGAAAATAATTAAATACCACAGTCTTTGCTGTAGAGAACATGTAAATCAGCCACCACAGTGTGAGATATACGTCACATATTGTTGGAAAGCTGACGGGGTTTAATCATTTGCTGGGTCAGAATCAGTGACCTGTCCTGTTATTGTTTCTATTGTGGGCACAATTTAATAACATATCTGTCATCTCTGTGCTCAGATACTTATATTTATTGGAAATTATGGCGTAATGAAGAGGACTGGAGAAGACCACATGTGTAATGGTTTCAATCACCTTAAATACTTGTAATCTATTTTATGGCTGTGATCTTTTCCCCTAATAACATTTAAGACAGTGAGTTCAAGGACATTTACTATTTAAGGTAATTGTTGATCTGCCATTTATTACAAATAATAAAAAGATACCTTTACAAGTTGAACTTTAAGTTCTAACTGTTTTAACACTGAAATAAGAGAGAAAACACACATGGAACATGTGAAACATAACAATGAGCCAACTAATTTGCTCATGCCAAGGGCTACAGCTAAGCTGCTAGAGGTAAAATTGGTCATGTTTACTTGTAACAAAGCTTTAAAGGGAACTGTTATTGATACAAATCTAAGATTCTAAGGCTCTTAACAATACAATATAGTGAACCCCTGCAAATTCGAGGTTCAGGGTTTGCGGACTTTCCTATCGGAACCTAAGTAAAAAAGTTTGCATTTTTAAAATAACTTTATCATGAGAATATATAATTTGTTTGTGTTGTAATGCTAAATTATTAAAAACTACAGCAACTACAAGACAAACGTACACAACTACAAGACAAATCCACATGGCAAATGTCTAAACCAGAGACCACCAAAACAGGTAGAACTACAGAAAGGAAATAAAGTTATTCTCACAAGAACCATTAAAGAATTAATGGAGCTTTGCTCTACCAAAGTTTCCTAAGAACATTTGAAACTGTTAAAATCAAGGTCAAATTATATAACACAATGCTTTAACAGTGGCCAATGCCATACTTTGAACCTGTATGACTACCTGCTTTGTTATAAAACTACAATTGGTCCTTGATGTTTTACTTTCAAAGGAAACTGGAGCACCTCTAGCAGGGCAAACATTTGATGAACTGAATTATGGCATTTTATTCCACACTGAAATTCACTGAGCCTTTTGGCATGGACCATTAACCTGCCAATGTTCACATAGAGATGGTTCAAATGTATGTTGTGGTTCATAAATTGGTTGACCTGTATGATTGCAATTGATCTAATATCTTACAGAACTGAGGGGTTTTCCACAAACTCTAAACTGAACCCTGAACTTGATTAAACCCAGCCAAAGGACGTTCACGAAATAGTGAAAAATGATTCACCGTGGATGTGAATAAAAGTTAAAATCATAATTTACAGCAACAAAGTGGCAAATATTATAAATGTGAAAATATTTTAGACATAAAAGTAATTATGTGGTGTCTGTGAGTAGCGTATGGTAACATAATTTGACATTTATCAGAAGGGTATTTTTATATATCAGTTGTAATATTCAACTTGACACTATATGTTTAAATACAATGCAAAAATAATACAAAATACAAACATTGTACCTGTACAAAAAAATGTTCTTACTTGTATCCAGCTAGATGTGATTTAGAGTTGATTCTGGCTCTGTGATGTGCATAAATATTAAGAACTGCATTGCTGCAGTCTTAACACTTTTTAATGTTATTTTGAGCCACTTGCAATAGGTGATCTGAATGTCCTTAGATTGTTGTTTAAAAAATTACTGGTGCTGTGCAAAATTATACTAGACGGTTCAATGTACATTATATACTGAGCATGGCATTTTATCCACCATGATAATGTGTGTGACTATCCTCTCTGGAAAATTCCCAAATAGATGAGGGACAATCTACCTTCAGTTTTGAATGTTTTACCAAATATCTGAAATACAAATTGCAAAGTGTGATCCTCAGATGAACATATGAAAACAGATAAGATAGCCAGAAATAAAGTTGATTGACTCTTGAAAGGTGGGTATAGGTGCTGAGGATGTAAAAATATGAAATATTCTACTAAAGAACAAGGACAACAAAATTAAGTTGTGGGGTGTTGGATGGAGAACAGTAAGATGCAGAAGGTGTTTTAAATGTTACACTGTTTTGTTAAAATATTTGTTCATGGTTAAAAATAATGGTCATTTTCTGAAAGACATCATCTTTCATCTTCAGACAAACTGTGGCCTTATATGTTCAGTGTCTCCCACATTCATGAAAAAAGTTTTGTTAACAAAAACCTGAGGAAAATATTGGAAATTTACAGCTTAATAATGTATATAGGGGTGAGTGGGAACAGTTGCAATAATTTCAGACTAAGACACTGTCTGTATTGAAAAGACAAAAGTATAGTAAATTAAATCCACATCTGTCAGCTACTTCTAACATAACATAATTCCAAACATATACACATTTCATAATATGTGTTAAATTAATGCATGAATAGTCAAAATGAAATGTCACTCATCAAAATGGAATGAAATAATTATTTATTATCAATATCCAAGACTTTTTATTTGTGTACTGAAAGGGCTTTCACTCAGGAATTTGGCTGTAGGAAGACTAACACTAGTTAAACAAATAAGCTCTGTAAAAAGTAAGCTTTCTGAACTGTATGTTTGAGAAGTATTTTATATTAATCCATACAATTATATATGCAATGCTATAATTAATGTTAGAAGTCCTTTATATTAATATTGCATCTTACTAATATGAACATTACCAAACACATTTTACCTTGAAATGTTTTTCTTGTAGAAGGAATAGTTACATGTAACTAACTAAGCATATGGATTATGAATAGCAGTGTGATTAACTGCAATAAAAAGGTTAACAAATTAATGAATCAGGAGATAACTGCATATCCAACCTGAATTTAATGACTCATTCCCAACTAAGATCTCTACCAATACATGTGTGTGTCGGTATCCAATGAATGCTTCCCAAAGAAAGAACATGCCAAGTTCACCTGAGAAAAGTGCGTATAAGTCCGAGTTAGGTTTAATTTATCTGCCATCAGGCAGGTTAGCTTCAGAATGTGTGTGGATGTAGTAACTCACGTCTTTTTAATCTTGGATTCTGGGGGAAAAACCTCAAGTTTTCATAAACTCTGAGTTAATGTAAAGTCAAAATTACTAATAGAACTAACAATACTGTCGATGGACTGTTAACCTGTCTGGTGTTTCCTGGCCATCTTACACTGAATCAGACCCACACTGGCTAGGCTAAATGAATGAATTAAAAAATGAACAAATGTTTAATAGTAAGTTAGCCAACTAGTGGTTAAGCTTTCCACACAGTAGTTTTCAGTGACACAGAGAGCTATTCACTGCAGGTAATTGGGTCTTGATGTCATGGCTTTCCAAGAATAATCTGTCCCTTCACAATGAGCACCTGACTATTGCTTAAGTAGGACTATTGCTATTTTTATAGCAGGGTACCTTAAAACATAATGAGCCCATTGCATCTCAAAAGACTTTCCTACTTTTGGTTTTTAATTTTCTTGTTCTTTTTTAGTTCTGCCCTTGATAGGCAACACAAAGCTGAAAGCTGGCTTAGGGAGGTGTAAAAATAATAAAATAAAATAAATAAATAAAACAAAATTACCAATAAAATAAAATAAATAACCTATGCCCATTTAAGAATGTAATGTATTTTACAACTGTATATTTAATACATACAATGAATTTGTTCTGCAGACACTTTTATTTACATTCCTGCAGAATATGATTATCCATGGTTTACAATTTCTAATTTCTCTTGGCTCTGAGTTTGCTGCCACTTTTTAAAATAAGGACAAATTTACACTTAATGCATTTAGCAGAGGCTTTTATCCAAAGTGACTTACAATACTGTTACATACTTCATAGTCTGAGTAATTGTAAGTTAAGGGCCTTGCTCAAGGGCCAAACAGTGGCAACCTAGCTGTGGTCTGGCTTGAATCAGCAACCTTACAATTACTAATCCATTTTCTTAAGCACAAGGCTACAGCTGCTGAGTGGTTAATGTACAATAACATAGTTTAAACATATAAAATCAAATTAAACCGCACTGATTAGACCTTTAGACTAATTGTATTTGTTCAATGCTAAATGTACAATTTAATTATACACAGGTTTAAAATGGAACCTGGAATAAAAACAGACAGCTTTCATATACAATTTTCATGATGGGCATTTTAATCAAATTCCTCAATCCTTTCATGAAGTGGAAACACTGTATTAACAGAAGGAGTGTAGACCACTTTCATGAAGAGCACTTGTTGGCATCTTAGTATAGGTTGCCTATTCATGAGCTATTACTTTTGAAGTGGCCCTTTAACCATAATTCTGTGATGGGTTAAAGCTACTAGAGCTCAGCAAACATTCACATAAAAATAAAAAAGGCTATAATCTGCTTATGTGTAAAATTTGGAGTTTATAGTACTAGTACTTTGTGCTGGTACTCCGTTTGTTCATATATTATCAGCTTAGACACACTGTAGACATGGGTAGAAATGAGACTATAGAAATGATTAGTAATGGTTTTGGAAAGTGTGCTCACAATTAATAAGTATTTTAACGTACAGAGATTTATAATATATACGTGTGTGTGTGCGTGTGCGTTTATATCGATTTTTTTTTTCTTTCAATTTTTGAAAGTATTTCTTTCGGGAGGTTAATTCTTGTGGTGGGTTTGGGTTAGGGTGAAGGTCTAATGTCATGCCTGTGGGTTAAAGTCGGTTCAAGGTCGGTCCAAGGTCAGTCCAAGGTCATTTAAGGTCACTGGACGAAACTTTCAGATTAAACTATGATGGACTCAAATTCGAAAATCATTATTTTGATTTACTGATTTCTGTAAAATACTGACCTTTATAAAGCATTAGTCACAGTATAACATACCATTCGCAGTATAATATACCATTCACAGTAAAAAAAAAGTATAATATACCATTCACAGTATTCTAATTAGTGTCGGGGAGGGGTGCTGGAGACTATCCCAGTCATTCAACGGGTGCAAGGCACATGGTAACACCCTGGATGAGGCGCCAGTCCATTGTAGTAGGTTATTTGTGACAAAGTAAAATTTTATCCTCAGTGTTAAGGATAAAGTTGTACTTTTTTTCACTAAGAAACTAAAAAAAGAAACATTCAGTGTGTCTAAGCTGCTAACATATGGACAAACAAAGTATCATCACAAAGTACCAGGATTATAAAATCAGATTTTTACAAGTAACCAAATAATAGCCGTACTTATTTTTATGTGATTTTTTTTCCAGAGCTCTAGAAGCTTTGGACCAAAACCAACTATGTTTGTAAGAATAGCTATGTATTTATCTGTTAAAAGTACAACTTTCCATACACTAAGGATAAAGTTGTACTTTTAACAAATAAATAAATAGCTATTCTTATATAAAATACTTATTAATTGTACAAATAAATAAAAAAAGAAACACTTGGGTCAGAAGGCTGGGGTTTTAGGGTTTAACAATTCAATCTGTGGCCTCCATCACACACCACAAAACTGAAAAAACTGAACACACACAAATACAGGACCTTGGGTCACATCCCCTATTTTAATTGTATAAAATAAAGACTCTAATTTGTTATATTTTTCCCTTCTTTAGGCTGCTCAATTTAGGCATAGTTTACAAGCCGGATACCTTTACTGTCACACCCCTTACTATTTAACTGGGATTGAGACCTGCACTAAAATGCACTGGTTTATGCATCCTAGCTTGGTACCTACTGGTTCAATTCACTTCATCATGGTCAGGCATTACAGAGTAGCCAACCCACCTACTAAGCTACATGTTGGCACAGCTGGTAAAATAAGTGACTCATCCCCTCATGGGTCTAAATAATTGGATTCAATTCTTGGCCCTGGTCAATATCTGTGGGAAGTTTAATATGTTCTACCTGACTATGCATGGGTTTCTCCACATATTCATTTTTCCCCCTGCTACCTAAAGCACAGAAGGTGACTGACCTATTCTAAATTGCTTCTTAGTGTAAGAATAATGAGCAGAGTTGTAAATGTGTTTTACTTTCTAGGACTGTTGCCATGTCCAGTCTGTATTTCTGCCTTACACTAGTGTTTTCAGACCCATTGCAAAGCAGGATGAAGTTAAAAAGAAAAAACAATCTACTTACTCACTCACTTCCTTAACTGTGTATATAATTTGAGTTTCGTGACCGCATGTGTGCAATGGGTTCAAGACACAAAGAGACACCCTGTACTGACACCCCTGGGGTAAAAACTCAGGATAACCATAAATCTACTTAATGACAATTTTAAATTCACTTAATGCCAAGATGGGTTATTAGGGTAAGATGGGAAGTAAACAGAATTGTTAATTGCAAAAACTGGCCCTTGGTAACTGAAAGCAGGCATCAAACCCAGTTTTGAAAAAATGGTGACACTAATAGCACCTGCTGCACCACTGTAGCGATTTATTATTAGAATTCATATAATTTTGATTATTTTTTTATGAGAAAGGTTGTCATAGCGTAAATAATTAATTAAAACATGTACTCATTCCCAAGTGGAAATTTATATGAATGTTTTTTTTTTATGGATAGATAAATTGAAACTAAACGTTAAGCACCTAACCTAATAAACCTAATAACCTAATGAAAAGTGGATCATGAGCTTCAGAAAATCAAAGCCATGTTTTTTGAACAAACAAGACACCCTGTGCAATTATGCCTTATTTACTCTTTTTAATGTATTTATTGTATGATCTTTTATTCATTTAACATACTCTGGGAGTAATTACTGGAGGCAAAAAATGATATTCTTTTCCATTAGTGATGCCAACCATTCAAAACTACAGCGTGATGACATGATGCCCCCTTGATAATAAGGAAGAAATTTATTTAATTTGACTGCCGCACTGCAGTAGCTGAAATTAATTATGCTGCCTTTCAGTTAAATATCATTCACCGCATCTACTGTTGGCGCCACAGTTGTGCATCAGGTATTGTGCTTGACGCAAAGCACCAGGGTTGAAACTTGGATTACTCACCTCAACAGTTTAACAGAGGGAACTGGGTGGGTTTCCTCTAGGTGTTCCAGTTTGTGTTCCTCCTTTGCCCCCCACTTATTAAAAACAGTGGTTTATAGAAGGATTTTTACATCCGAACAGTGTAATATTCTGTTGGTTTTTCTGATTGAATGTCAACAGTGTCTTTTGTTAAACAACATGATCTAAATTAATCATTATTTTCTAAATAAGCCTTTCTAACACTTTATGAAGCAAGAACTTTAATTAGTAGTTGTCGATTTGCTTCACTTGTAAGGAAACATTTTAATTAGCACATGAACATTTTTCCAACTTTTGAACTACAGAATGAAAAAGTAAATGGTGTGCAAGCAGATATGATTCATTAAAGGATAATAAACATAATTAGAACTTAATAATGTTTTATGGAAGGCTAAAATAAATGTCAGTTAGCTAGGCCTTAAAGGATTTACAATGCCATTGCATTTTTTAAATGGTAACTAGTGTCGGTTTGTGATCAGAAATCTCTACAGTCATTGGTGATCTGGTTTCTTCCCACAGTCCACAAACATGCAAGGTTAATTGGAGACACTGAACTGTCCTATAGGTACCTAGCCACAAGGATGCATTGTTGTGCTTGGTCTAAAGGCTCAGTTTAGTCTAAATTTAATGCAGGGTGATGCAATGTAAGGTAAGCTCAGACTGGAACTGCCTGTGTTGCTTATTGTTTGCACTTTTTGTAGTGAATTCATTAGTGATATGAAAGATGATGTATTTGAAGCAAAAGTCAGCAGGATGTGACATTAGTTACGATTAAAATAATTATTATCGCATGGGACTCCTTTATTTAAAACTTAACCAGTAATTACATTTAATTATTCCTTCTTGAAAGCATTAATTACATTAGACCTCACTATAAATGTCACATTTCTAGTCTAGTATGAAGCTGTTATCATCTCTACAAAGACACTAAAGCATGGAAAATTTGTATTTTATAGATAGCAAAAGGATCAGCACTCACACTAGACGTAATTTCAAACATAATGCTAACTAAGTACTTGACCATTGCTCATCAGGTTGTAATTTCATTTTCCAAAGCTTACAAATAGTCACTGCTGGGAGCCTAAACAATGCCCTTAATCCTCAATTGCTTGCATTGTATTTGGGTACACCCTCAAATATGACCAATTGAAATAAATTGGAATAAATATAAAGCACACCTTCATTATTCTATCAAGAAACAAGAAGTTCAAGAGCCTGTGGAAGGCAACAACCCATGGTATTAAAATATCTGCTGAAGTACTCTTGGGTGGCTTAGTGGGTAGCACTGTCACCTCACAGCAAGAGGGTCCTGTGTTTGATCTCCAGGTGGGACGGTCCGTGTCCTTTCTGTGTGGAGTTTGCATGTTCTCCCTGTGTCTGCGTGGGTTTACACCGGGTGCTCCGGGTTCCTCCCACAGTCCAAAAACATGCAGCCAGGTTCATTGGAGGGACAAAAACGTCCCCAACTGTGTTTAATATAATGTAAAAAAAAGAAGTGTGTCCGTCATAAATGTATCCAAAACTGTAAAACAGGACATTAAAACAAACTCTTGCCCTTTTCCATGCTTTTGTCACAATACTAAACCAGACCAATTCTGAGTAATATACTCTCCTGCCTCCGCTGCCTCAGACAGATTTTGTTTGTAGAGCACCCTACCAGGCCATCGCCACAGGACTAGTTTAATGATGGTCTAGTTTAATGAAGTTGCAGTGCCACCCAAGCACCTCAGACAAAGAATAAGGTCCAAAGAAAATATGTCCAATTATAAATCAAGGAGTTTGAAATTCCCAGTGTGAGTGAAGTGCCACTAATTATTAAAAAGCCCTATGTTTCATCCAAACCTTTATATGTCATAGTCCAGTACAGATTGGCGAACCCCCTGGTAGAAGAGATGGCACTTGGCATTGCGCTTGAATAGGAAAGCAGGTCAGAGCTAATTAGACAGTGTCATCAGCTGACATTCTAATCACATGGTTAGAGTAATTACCCTAGTTAAAGATTTCTCAGCGTATCACAGTGATGTGATGTGGACAGGGCTCTGAAGTGAGGCTCTTTAAATACATTTGGATGTCTCACTGCTGAGGTTCATTTTTCATTTTAGGATCCCAAGGGCAAAGTAGAACATATCGCTAATATTCACCAAAAGTAACTATTTTACTTTTGTTAAAGAAGTTTTAGAACTAATCATAAAGTAATCACCAGAGCCTTTGTTCAAACTCATAAAAGTAGATATTTCACCCAATACAACAACACCAAACAATTAGAGCTATTGTTTCTTTAATGACCGTTTAGATTAATTAGTTCCTTTTAAGACAAATAAGTATGTAAACAACTATCTGTGTGGAGTCTGAACATTTTCCCCTGTGTGTGTGTGTGTGTGTGTATATGTGTGTGTGTGTCTGTATTTCCTCCAGGTGCTAAAGTTTCCTCCTACAGTTTAAGAACATATAGCCAGGTTAAATGGAGACACTGAATTGTCCTATAGGATGCACAAACCAGTGCATTGTAGTGCTGGTCACAAGTAGAATAAATAGGGAGGGTTGTGCCAGGAAGGTCATCTTGCATAAAAAAATAATAATAATAATTTGGATCACTATATTGCATGAGTAACCACCTTTAGGTCTGTACACTGTTCTGGCCTAAATGTTATTGTTTTAAAAGATTTTCTTGTGTGTTTCCGGCTAGTGTCTCATTCTTACATCATTCAGAAATTAGAACCATAATACTCTTCAGTATTCCTTACTAAGATTTCACTTTCATGGTTCACTCAGAGGTTTGTGTCATTTTGGGCCTTAAGACAGTAAAACGATCTTGCACCAATTTGTACAGTGATAATCATCTCACTTTCTTAACCACTTATCCATTCAGGGTTGCAGGGGGTGGGCATTCAAACCCGGAAACTTCTTGCTGTGAGGCAAAAGTGCTATAATACAAAATCATGTGTATATTTGAAAATGCTGATCTTTCCATCAATCCTGAATCCCCAGGAAAATCCTTGTAGAGGCATTGTCATCACTTCAAAATGTTTCTACAGTGGTTCTAAATACTTTTGGAATAGTTATCTATGTATTTGCATTCTGTCATATCTCTCAACGTTTTCAGATGAGACGATAATCCTACAACATACACCTCAGGTTCTTTGTTTTTGGAGCACTTAACCTTTCAGGAAATGTTAACTTTGTACAAGATGTGAAGGAAAGAATGTTCTTTATAGTTCATATAAAAAGTATCTGAAAAATGTGGTTGTCTGTGTAGATGTAACAGTTTTTGAAACCATGGATCCTTTCTGTAAAAGTGTTTTTGACATTAAAAAAGTGACCTTTTGCTGTGATAAATGAAGCTGTCTTTTGCTTAGTTCTGCTTGCTTTGGACCCCTGGGCCTTTTCCTTCTTCATCTAATAATGTGACAATTCCCAGCAGGCACTTGGCATTGACCGTCTGTAAAGTTATTTTTTTGATCCCACATTCGATGAGTTTTTTTAGACTTGTATTTTTCTTTTCTCTTTTAGAGATGACACTCATTTTGTGACAAGCATTTTGTATCATGACCTGACAAAACAGCAATAAAACAATAAAGAAAGAATGAGATGCATGTCTTACAGGTTATAAAACCATGCAGTATAAAAGTATATTTGACAGGGTTGAAAATCACACTGCCACATTTTACACAATGTGAATTGGTTTCTCAATTCATCTTAACCAACTGGTCATCATTTGTAGATGGTTAACTATTAGTCCAGCAAGCCAATGGCATTCTATTGATATCTCAAATGCTGCAAGTCAATGCCTCTAGATTTTTTAAATGAAAAGTGCACCAAACTACTAATTACTCCAGATACCCAAAGTTTTGCATTTATGGCAAAGTTAGTGCCTTGTTATAGTCTCTTTAAATAAGTATGCTTAAAAAATATGCTTAAACATCCATAAAACCCTAAAAATCCTACAATACAGAAAAATATATTACTGGAGCATTTCTTAATATTGCCTCTATTGTAAACAATGATAAGAGTTGGACAAAGATGTAAACATGGTGTTTACATCTGTTCGGCTCTGATGGCATTTGAATACTAAAAAGTAGAGGTGTTATTTCATCATGCCATTCATTCTTGAAGGCAACGGGCTGTAAATGGTTTTATTTTTAGAATGAATGCTATTTTAAGCACCTGCACAGTGGCTTAGTGGGTAGCACTGTCACCTCACTGCAAGAAGATGTTGTGTTTCATCCCCAGGTGGGACGATCTAGGTCCTTTCTGTGCAGACTTTGCATGTTCTTTCCTCATCCATGTGCATTTCCTCAAGGTGCTCAAGTTTCCTCCGACAGTCTAAGAACATATAGTCAGCTTAAATGGAGACACTGAATTGCCCTATATGTACCTAGCCACTAGGATGTACAAACCAGTGCATTGTAGTGCTGGTCCCAAGACAGGATAAATAGGAAGGGTTGTGTCAGGAAGGGCACCTTGCATAAAAATAAAAAAGTA
>JAYDZG010000036.1:13787404-13797645 GCA_034509265.1 Microcambeva bendego
GTCTTTGAGGGCCAGAATTTTTGCTGATTGGCAGGTGTTCAAATACTTATTTGCAGCAGTAACACAAATAAATTATTAAAAAATACATTGTGATTTCCGCAGGGTGTTCAAATACTTATTTTCCTCACTGTATAGTGGCTATAGAAAATATTTATAACCCTTTGAGGTGGTCTTGGTAAGGCAGCTACGATCTTGCACATGCACGAGTCTATATTTGATAGGAACTTCCATGAAGGCTGTATTGAAGAGTCATTCCATCATGTCTTCTGTTATCTCTGGGCACAATGCAACATGCGGCTGATATTAAATCTTGGCTATGGGTTGGTGCATCACAGACATATCTCCCAATAGCCCAGTTGCTGCAGTGCAATTCCTGGCAAGGAAGAAAGACAGGGCTTCAACCCACAGCCACTCAAAAGCCCCCAAGACTTTGTTCTCTGTTTACATATTTTATGTCCTATGCAAACACCACAACAGCTTTGGACAGAATAGACCTTAACACCACTGCAATGACAGCTACCTCTTTACATGGAACCAAAGATGACAACGATGAAAAGCAGGCACAACTGAAGTCTTGAGAAAAGAAAGTAAAGACATGACTCCACCAATATGTCCACAGCCTTCTTCACTAAGATGTTTTTCTTTTTCACCGTCTAATGTGACAGACCCAGCTGTTAAAAGCACAAACGGTCCAAGCACCTGTCTGCTAAGGCTACAACTTTCACTAAAGAGAGATTGGCTGTAGAAGGCAACCGATGCATTATTTCAGTCTACCACACAAATTTGAAATATGCTGGATGACTGTGCAACAGATAACTGTAACAAGGGTGGATACAAACAACAAAACTGATTCCCCACTTACATTGACACAGTAACAGAAAAGGACACTATCTGAGTCTGGATTTTCACACCTTTATAAGGATTGCAGAAAAGAGATAAGGTAGTTAAATACATGATTATCTCACTTTGGGTTGTAATGGATGGAATCACAGAAGAAATGAGAGACTGTAGGTAAAAAGTAAATGTGTGAGAATGTGCTGTATACAAAATATACCTTTTGACAGCTTTATGTGCACACTTTGCTTTCTTTACAGCATCCAACCAATAGGAAACAGAACTATTGAAAGTTAACAACAAGTAAAATAATATGAAATAAAATAAATTAACAGTGCTGGAAGGTGATCAGTCCCCTGATTTACTATTTTTCTGTAGCTGGGGTTTAATTACACATTTTCTCCAGTACTTTCCCGCTTCCTACACATCTGCAGTGACAACCACATGTTTTCACCTGCACAAGAGCCACACCTTGATCGACGCATCCTTTCTCAATGACCTCTGATGCAGGTGCCATCAATCAGCCAGCAGATGTTGTAATTGCATCATTTATGAGGAATTCTCAGTTTGGCATCCTCCCCAAATGAAAAATAGGCGTGTCAAAGCTTTTACAGTAGTAATAGTTATCTGTCTACCAGCTTTGTACACAAAAATATCATGATGGCCAATACATAAATGTCAGGTATCTAAATTTTCCACCAAGTTTACATTACCATACTCTAGTTAAAGTAAAACAACGTTCAAAATTACAAACTCTGTCAGAAGCCGCCCCCCCTTCCTGCAAACTAAATGTAAATCTGTGTAAGTGCTTGGTAAAGAGATGCAGTTTTAGTCATTTTTTGAAGATAGCAAGAGACTCAGAAGTTCGGACAGTCAAGGGAAGCTCATGAGAGAGTAGATGGAGGGGATATAGTCCCTCGCCATCATTCTTGGTAGGAACACCCTTTCAGGAAAGAGGCCATCCATTGCCATGCTGAACCAGTAACTCCAATGTGGGAGAGAGTAGACAAGAGAATGCGGTGATTCACCTTGTCAAAAGCGCACATTAATATTGCTTCTAATCACTGTTCCAAATACAATGTTAATTTCACTTGATTTCTTGAGCATTCATATTATCAGGGTCTATGACTCTCAATTTGGTTTGAGTGCTAGTGTTTAGGCTGAGTTAGCCTGTGATGGGCTAATCAATTAGTGTACCTGCTGATGTCAATGCATGGTGTCAGACCAGATGTGTCTTCAGACCAGACGGCATTTAAACTCTGGCCTGATTACGTCTAATTCTTTTCTTCATTTTCCTTGTCAAACTTAATCACATTAAACAGATATTACTGTTCGCCAGGCAGATGCAAAGCAATGTGGACACAGACAAAGTTTCGCTGGCTGTTGTTGGCACACATCGACAAAAGAACAGTAAAATAAATCAAGGTGATTGTGAATTGGTCATTTGTAATTAAACCCTTTCTGTGTTCCTTCTAGTCCTTCTACACCGTGTTGACCTTTACTTACACAGTAATAGTTAATGAGTGCAAACCTCAAAGCAGGAGAGTACCAGCCTTTTTAAACAATTGGCACAAAATAGTAACCTATGCAGGGTAATTACCTATCCATTTTCCATGGCTGCGGGTAATGTTGCTTTAGGGTTTGCCCTAGGTTCATCTGTCTCACAGTGGCTCCAATTATTCATTTGCATCCTTGAGCTCTTTATTTTTATTCAGATGTTGGCCAGCTTAACTTTCAACCCCTGATCTGAGGAATTTAAATTCACATCTGTACACATTATCCCTATTTCACAGGCAATTAAACAGGAAGATTTTTCACAGAGTTGTTAAGGATGAGAAAGTGACAGAAATAGAGCGAGCACTGTGCAAAGAGGCCTTGAACATACTAGTAGATTCTGCTTACAGGATTATTACACTAACTGACCTAAGAATCAAACCATGATGCTATGAGTATATACAGAAAAAAATAAGAGACCACTTCAAATTTTTAGTTTTTTTTGTTTTGCAATTTATGAGTGTGTGTTATGAACAGTGTTGTTTTTTTACTATAATGAGAATTCTAATAGAATATAACAATACTACTCATTTTGGTCAAACACATAATTTGTATGATAATGTAAATCTAAAAAAACCTGATAATTTTGAAGTGGTCTCTTATTTTCTTCACAACTGTATGTATAGATGCATATATGTGTTTATGCATTTATTTATATTATACTGCAATGTACTGCATAAATATAAAAAAACAATCAAATTATTTTACATTAGCCTAAAATACATAAAGTTTAATTGGACCATGGAACACAACAATAAGTTTCCAATAAATCCTTTAAAAAACACAAATTCTCAATAAACTCAACTACACTCTCAGAAACAAATTATGTCAAGTTTCAAGGTACCACTGTATTTGGTTACATCTGTGGCTTCTTTACATAAAATGACAATTTAAACACTGCTTTGTTTTCTTTTTAATCTTATGTTCAAGTATATTAAAATCTAAAATTATTTAGCCAAAGATTAAAAATATAGGAAATCAGGAATGTGTTAATTCTTTTCACGACACTCAATGACTTGTATCATTAACATTCTTTATTAAATTCATGCTATACTGCAGGTTTTTGTATTATTTAAGTATTATTTTTATAATTCACTTTCTACAAATATACTGATAAAAAGAACACTCATCACACCAAACAATCAGTATGACACCAAGTGAAATAAACTTCAAATCTAATCTAACTAATAATAAACAATAAAGACTCTGAAGATGCCATAGTGTACCTTATGTGACCTGCAACTTCATCCACAGTGGCATGTTTGATTGTGGGTCAGTGATGATCTGGGGAAACATTTCCTTGGAGGGTCAGACAGAGTTATTAATAAAGCTTAAACTAGTGCAGTGGGACCTTGGTTCTTCCTGCAGCAGAACAATTCCTAGCCTTGTGTGGCCAAGAGTGTAGGGAGTTCATGGATGACAAAGGCTTTGATCTAATTTACTGGCCCTCACATTCCCCAGACCTGAATCGAATTGAGAACCTCAGGGTTGTTACACAGCCACCGCCAAGTAACGCCACAGACTGTCCTGGAGATCCTCTAGGCAAGTGGTGGCTATACACCCTACTGAGTCACATACTTTGATGAAATTTACACAAGCCATTATATAATTTTTTTTTACTTTGATATACTGTGTAAATATTCATACCACATTTTTATATATAAATAAAATATACATATTAAACAAGCTACTTTTCTGATGTTAGATATTACAGAGTCTAATTTTTTTTAATATAATATGTGTTGCATAGCATGTCACACACCACAAACCAATTTAATCATAATCAGACTTTATATTTCCAGGGGGAGCTATTGCTTGTTTTTATGCACTTCTTGTAATTAATTGGAAATTGAATCCTTGAAAACCACATAAGCATAATGAATGGCAAAATATGGATTAATGCAAGTGAGTATGTATTCCAATTCAGTGAATTATAATTTAAAATCTATTCAAAAATTATATTTAAGTGGTCAGGTAAGTTTTTATGGTCATATTTTATTTTTACCATCAAGTTGTATACTTACAATTTTAGATAATACATGTAATTAATTGGAAATTGAATCCTTGAAAACCACATAAGCATAATGAATGGCAAAATATGGATTAATGCAAGTGAGTATGTATTCCAATCCAGTGAATTATAATTTAAAACCTATTAAAAAATTATATTTAAGTGGTCAGGTAAGTTTTTTATGGTCAGTTCAGTGTTGTCCCATGTGTGCAGTATATGAGTTTTAAGGCTGTGGGAATCTCTGTTGACTGCATTCACAATGGATACAATTCTACATTCTACTACAGACTGAACTAAAATATGATCAATTTTATGCTTTTCAAATTTTTGTGAGATATATTTTTATTATTTCATATCCAGTCTACTAAATCAACTTAATTATCCTCCCAATCGCCCAAAAAGTCCTGTTGATTCTGGTTCCTCTCAAGGTTTCTTCCTTGTACTAGTTTTTTTTCTGCAATAACAGAATGTTTCTTTCTTAAAAGTGCTATACAAATAAATTGGACTGACACAACAGTTCAAGGCAAAAGCAGGACAGTACAAATTGTACAATTATTGTGCTACAGTGAACAGTACATTGAACTATACTGGTTGTGTGAAAGAATATTTTATTTTTACCATCAAGTTGTATACTTACATTTTTAGATAATACATGTAATTACTGGTCACACAAGATTAATTAGTTCAAGTATTTAATGCCAAACAATTTCATATCTCCAATTTAGTAAATACATTCATAGTTCTACAGTGACCAGTAAACATCACAATATTGGATGTATTTACACATTTTGGTTACATTCATGACAGGACAGTGACACAACATTCATTAATTTCAGTCTTGAATGGCAATCACAGTAATGGACAATTTTGAATATCCAGTTCACCATACTTGCATGTCTTTGAACTGTGGGAGGAAACCAGAGCTCCCATAGGAAACCCGTACAAACCTGGAAAGAACATTCAAACTCATACAGAAAGTCTCCACTTGGATTATACAGGTGTGGACAAAATGAAGAAAAATTGTGTGTTTGTATGTTAGGGTTGTGTGTATAATCTAATGCATTACTGCATTTGATCTAAAACATCCCATGAATTTGTTTTCATGTTTTTGTATAAAGGTAGTACATAGAACCCTACTGTGAAGTAATTTCACGGTTAACTGCTTAGTATTTCCTCTTAATTATGGCTCACCACACGCAAATATTCATTTTTATTGTCAACCAAATTTTTTCATACAAAACCTACTGTGACAGTAAGTTAATTACAGATAAGAGATATGATAGTGGTTTGTAAAAAACAAAACAAAAAAAACCAAACAAACAAAATAAAAAAACAGCACAAATATTGTAGATGAAACAATACTGTAGCTAAAAGCCTTGAATGAAAAGCAGAAAGTAACTACCTGTGGCTACAATAACAGAAACTAAAAGCAAAAGAACATGCTTTATGCTTACTTAGAGAAGAGAAATGTTCTTTAGAGACTGTGGATTTATGTACATGAGGGGAAAACCTCTTCCTGAGCAAGCGAGTGGCACGTGATAGCCTTACACCATCAGAAAAACCCCTATGTCATAACGTGGTCATGCTGGTGCCACACATGGTCATTGTCGAAAGCCCCCAGCAATACGCACATTCACAAAGGAAAAAGAAAAAAATATTATGAGAAACATCACTGTCAATCCTCTCTGCCTTTATGCCTCTTCCAGGCCATGATGGGTTGGCAGGTAGGCATAATCTTGTATCCCACAACTCCTGCTGATCTTTAAAGCACAAATGTTTGAGACACTGCAGTAAACATATAATTGTTACAGTAAACATGATCATCTACAATCTGTTCCAATTTTTAAAAATGATTTAGAGAAATTTCAAAAAGTAAAGAAAATGCATCATGTATTTAACCACAACAGTTTGGGACACTTTTTTTATTACAGTTAATTTTTTTTATTATAGCCATATCAATATATTTAAGAAAACCTAAACCATTTTCTTCTCACTCTCTTTTTCAGAAGGATTTTATGATTATAGGACTTCCGACTCAGTTTCCCAGAAGGCTAAATGGAAAGCATAGGCTAACATTGATGTTATCTTATTTTGTCTTAGCTGGACTCCTCTGTATAGGCTATATTTATAACACAGCACATTTCACTTATCTCTTCAGTTGAATTATTTATCCTTACAAGCATCATTAATGGACATATATATATATATCTTGGTAGAATAGGACTGTGGAGAACAGTGCTTATTTATGTTGATTACAGAGGAAGCGAGAGTCTGAAATGAAGATGAAGATTTTAAAACAGAGATTGAGATGGAAGGCGGGGGTTAGCGAGAGAGAAAGGGAAAATGAAAAAAAGACTACGTGGTCTCTTGGTCTGGCAGACTGTCTGTGTCCTAGGGGCAACCTAAAAAAACAAGTGTTCAGACAGTTTTGCAGTTTCCAAGTGCCAGGACAGACAGCACTGGGAACATGGGGAGGTAAGTGTGGGGAAAAAAGGACATTGAAGTCAGCATGACAGAAAGAATGAAAAAAATCTGTCAGTTTGAGTAAAAAATAATAAATAAGTAAAGGTCCACTGTAGCAGTCAATACCATCTGTAGTATTTATATAAGCATGTTAATTTGAAGTCCCAATGAAACAACAGCATTTGATGTATTTTTTTCAATTTGTTTATTATGGGGTAAAATTTTGTGGAAAAAATTAATGTAATCCATTTTGGAATAACATTAAGAAATGTGGAAAAAGTGAAGTGCTGTGAATACTTTCCAGATGCACTGTAGAAAGAACATGAATGACTCATTATGCATACTGCCTAGAGGTTAATAAAGGACAATGAAAACTGAAAATAATTACAACCTTCTGCAGCATAGAGCTTGTCGCTTAGCATTTACATTAACTTGTTATAGGCTTACAGTCACATGCATATATAGGCAAGGCTTGGTATAGAATGGTAAACAATTCCCTCCTAATTTGCAATTTGGCCATAAATAAATGAAAGTAAAATAAAATATTTCCAGTACCATTCAGTACCTTGACCACAGAGCTATCAAAATTACCTATTTGAGAAAAGCTTAGGTAAGTGTGGAATTTGTCCCAGAATTCTGGAATTTCTCAGGACCACACTCATCTGTGTATAGTCCTCATTTTAATTTTGTGCACAGTGGCTTTTTAATTTAAGCCAGGAATGAATTAAATGAAAAAGGTCATTTCAATTACTAATTAGAAGTACACTTACCACAGAGCTATATTATCAATGTGGGGAAAAGATGGGACAAGGGTTTGAGGAATCTATTTTGATTCATGTAAATGTTTATTTTATTTACACTTGTACAACAATTTACTGGTTACATGGCTTTATGGCCTAGTACAGTTGTACAAATCACCAGCATCTGTTACGTCAAACATGTATGATGTTGGATGTGAAAAATCTGGCTCGCAGTTGACTTTAAAATACACAACATGGGTTTGTGGTTAGGGCTTTGTACAGGCCACCAGAGTTTCTCTGGACCACACTCATTTTCACAAAGTAGCAAATATATATATATATTTTAAAATTTTACACATTTGTAAGCAATGTCTGATTCCATTTATTTATAGTTATTTACTTTTGTGTCTAAAAAACAAAACAAAGCACTTCCAACAAACAGTTATTTTTATTTCTTTATTCCTTATTATTTTTGTCAGACAAAAAAATAGCTTTTAGATTTGTAAGATTGCAAGAGAATGGTGGTCTAGCAGATCATTTCTTTCATATGCTGAGCCATTCAATATGAACAATGAAGTGCACCTGGTGAAAGTACTACATCTTCTTTTTGATCAAAGTGTTAAGAAGAATCACAACAATTTGATTCACTCAACTGTAATGCTTTTGGTGACTTTGATCTTTGCTTGGTCTATCCTGATAATGACAAACATGGCACTTGCATGTACCATAAACTGAAACACAAGATCAATATCACAATATCTAATGTAATATCCTTGTAATATATCTATTGGCAGCTACTTATTATCTGTCATGCCATGATCAGTCCTCTCTAAAGCATCCTTAGTACCTTATAAAGCTAATACCAATGCATTATAATCCTTAATGCATATTTATTCAACATGTGTTGATAAAGTGTTAAAAAAAAGAAAATAAACCTTTTTGTTTCCCACTTGATAGAAACAGGAAGTTGCTAGAAGTTGTACATTATTACATATTATATATAATGATATTATATATTATAATATTTAACACACAAATTGTTTTTAATTGAATGCATTACTCTGTTTAAAAATGCTGTTACTCAATGCTGATGCCTAAAATTTATGGCATTTCTGCTTCAATCTCAGATCTTCGCAGATGTTTATCCCCATTTTTAGTTGACGAAAAGTATAGCAATCTCATTGATTTCTTTGGGTTTGTTTAACAGGAACTTGATGGCAGAGCCTGCAGGCACATGGGACTGGCCTGGCTAATGTAAATGGGCATAAATAGGGGCTTGATTTATGACTGCAAGACACAGTGGCAAGCTTTAAGATGGGAGGAAATGCTGATGCCAGGAGAGTAGGAGTTCCACTAAATCTTCTCCTGTCTCTGTAATAGCACTACATCTGTTTCCCTATACTCTAACTCTCTCTCTCTCTCTCTCTCTCTCTCAACTTTATATTTTTATCTCTACAGCTTCCCCACACTCTATCACCCCCCAAGTTGCCAGTAAAAGTCTCATACCCTTGCTGTGACTTTTGCTCAGCTGCCAGCATTGGTCAATACCAATTTAATCAATAACCTGACCAATACAGTGATAAAAGACCAAGTTCCCTACAAAGCTTGACACCAGCTGAGATCAATACAAGACCAAGCTCCATATCAACCAACTAACCAAAACAGCCTAAAACACGCACGCACCACAATAATTTATTAATATGGTGTAGGGCCTCCTTTTGCGGCCAATACAGCGTCAATTCGTCTTGGGAATGACATATACAAGTCCTGCACAGTGGTCAGAGGGATTTAAGCCATTCTTCTTGCAGGTTAGTGACCAGGTCCCCATGTGATGCTGGTGGGGGAAATGTTTTCTGACTCGCTCCTCCAAAACACTCCAAAGTGGCTCAATAATATTTAGATCTGGTGACTGTGCAGGCCATGGGAAATGTTCAACTTGGGTTGTTGTTTGACAAAACAGTAGTAATTTAGCATGCTTCCCAAAAGCAATATTGGTACCCCAAAAAAGCAAAACATTAAATTTGATCAGACTGGGGCTTAGCTGACACAATGGGATGTGTGAAATATGAGGTATGTGGACATGGCCAACAAAAGACTGCAAGAAATTCTACAAAACTGCGATTTTAACTTATTTCAACAAAATGTTGACTGATTAGAAACTGGTGGAAGCACATGGCCTAGAATTCAGGTGAGAGTGACTTTCTGTGTGTATGTGGAACTTGCAGCAGATTTTTATGTTCCTATTTTCTTTCCAAACAAGTTGTTTTCAGTACCCAAATGGTAAAACAAATGCTTAACCTTCTCTTCTGCTGAAAACCCACACCCTGGCTGAATAGTCATAGACTACTTATTCGACACATGCTATCTTGCCGTAATTTCTTTGTTTTTATTCGTCATACCTAATAATTCTACATAATAATTGTGAAAATATTATAGTACATTTAATAGAAGATGAGCACAAGAACCAAGGCTTATTAATTAATAGACAAAATAGTAACATAACCCACACTCACTTAACCCACATCTTAATTGCTTATCCAATCAGGGTCATGGGGTGCTAACGCCCATCCCAGCTTTTCAATGGGTACAAGAACCACATAAACACCCCTGACTGGGCATCAGTCCATTGCAGGTCAGAG
>JAYDZG010000036.1:13837048-13851748 GCA_034509265.1 Microcambeva bendego
AACAGAAATATAATTCTTTTTTGTGCTGCTTAAAAAAGTGTTACTTTTTCCCCCCAAAATCAAGTAATCAGCAGTGGATGCTGATGAACTTCTATTACCACTATTACAACTACTACTACGTCGACTACTACTAATAATTTAAATATAGAAATAATTAAACTAGTAATTGAATAAATATAAACAGATGTCTCACTTTTATTTTTTGGGTGAATACTGTGTTACTTTTCCCTCTTTTTACTTTTTCCACAGTATTCCCTTGAGTGATTTTTTTTTCTTATGCTTCTCTTAGTGTACTTTCAGTCATCCATCAAGAAGCAACATTCTCTTAGGATTTCCCCATTTCTTTAACGCACAAACACAGTTGCTAAAAAAGCTTACATTTTAAAAGGCACACTGCAAAGTGTCTGGGATTTGTACATTCTCTTGAATCTTTAGATAACTGACAAATGTAAAACAAAAATACATTGTATTTTGTGAAAAGAAAAAAAAAATAAAGGTTAAATTTTAAACCTGCAAGGTTTGAATAAAGGCAAATATGAGGCTCAAAGTGAAGGCTAGCACCTGTGATGTTATGAAGATTGAACCCAATTGCATGATACTTATCCAGCAATACAACTGCTGAATACCTAATAAAAGAAAAAAACAATAACTAAACTATTTGGTTAAGGGCAAAACACACTCAAAAAGGTCAAATCTGAGAAAAAAAAGTCACAAAGAATAAAGAAGCAGGAAAGAAAATTATAAACTCATTTTCTGAGATCCCCATACTCTATGTAATCACATCAAGTTAAAAAATACTAGGTAACATAATACTATGAAACACTGGCTGCAATTGGACCATCAGGGCAATACATCGAGCAAAACACATGACAACCACCAAAAAAAAAAAAAAAAAGAGATAAGTAGATGACCAGAGATCAGGACATATATATCCATTTATGTCAGCTGCTCAACCCACAAGTCTTCCACAAACACTTGCCACGGCATTTATACAAAAACAAAAACATTTATTTGTAAAAGACTCATAAATGAAAAAGATATTCGTCCATTCTCAGTATACTAAAATTATGTTTAATAATTCAGATACAGACACAATGATGCCAATCAAAAATACTGCTACCATAAATGCGCGCGTGTATCTGGTGCAGCTCATGGCCTGTTTTAAACAAGGGCATTCATCTTGTTACTCTCCAGAGGAAGGAAATGGCACTTGAATGTTTTCTGCTTTTGTTTGTTTAATTTCTCATCTCTTGATGGTGCACACTGCAATGCTAGCATTTGAAAATAAAAGTGCATAGAGTGCTCCATTTATCTTTATTTGAATAAAGCCTTATTTTTTAAGTGAACAAGCAGCAAATCTAGGTTAGCCCGATGTTAGCAAGTTGTAAAACCTTTAGGCAAAGTGAAAGTGAGTTTTGTAATTGTGTGTTTGTTTACATAAACTTATTGGTAACGCTTCCTATTTATCCAGGCTAGTGGTTAGATACCTATAGGAAAATTCAGTGTCTTCAATTGGCTGCATGTTTTTGGACTGAGGGAGAGAACCAGAGCTCACAGAGGAAACTTAAAGAGACACAAGAAGGAAACTCCACACAGACCTCCCCACAATGGGATTAAAACCAGGACCTTCTTGCTGTAAAGAGACAGTGCTACCCACTGTGCCACCCTTTAACTAAACTTACACTAAAAAGACAAAGTTAGCAAAATAAATGTAGACCATCGTCCCCCAACCTTTATTGCACCACAGACTGGTTTCACATAAGATTTATTTTCATGGACTGGAAGGTAAATGAGGATTTAAAAGAAAATAACTATTGAACGTAAAATCAGTAAGAAAACAACTTTTTTCCTGCAACGAATCGAAGCTTATGTGGCACATTAGTAAATGACCCACAGACCAGTGCCAACATGGGCTTGATATTGATCATTGGTAAATGTGGTAAATGATAAAGTAATACATGTGAAAAGTACAATGGACTGGGAGCCCTAAATATTCTGTTACATGGCTTAATGGCAAAATTCACAATTGGTGTTTGATCCATGAATCCACCAATAAACCTTCTGCTTCAATTAGAATTGGTATTTAAACAGTCTTCCTAATCTTGCTGTTCACATTTTGACATCATGAGACCTAACAATTGATCAACAGTACCTCACCATTGTGAGGCTTCAAACAGGGTGTTCTCAGACTGAACCTAACACCGAGCTTAAAGTGTAACAGAGTGTCATCAGCGGGTTGCACTAGATACAGAGAGACTGGATGAGTCACAGAAAGGCATCGAAGTGAACGTCCTTTGGCCACATCCCACACTGATGACCACTTCAATGTTAACAGTGCCCTGTGGAACCGGATGATGAATGCCACACAACTCCAGGGACATTTAAGAGAGGTGAGAGGCTCTGAGAGGTGAGAGCCAAGTGTAACGTTAGACCATTCAAAACCATTTACCATTTGGAAGTTCTCCTACTTAGAAAGATGAGAGAGGTCTGTAATTTTCATCATAGGTACACTTCAACTATGAGAGACATGAGGGGAAAAATCCAGAAAATCACATTGTAGGATTTTTAAAGAATGTATTTGTTAATTATGGTGGAAAATAAGTATTTGGTCACCCACAAACAAGCAAGATTTCTGCCTCTCATAGACCTGCTTTAAGAAGCTTCTCTGTCCTCCATTCATTACCCGTTTTAATAGCACCTGTTTGACCTCGTTATCTGTATAAAAGACACCTGTCCACAGCCTAAAACAGTCAGACTACAAACTCAACCATGGCCAAGATCAAAGAACTGTCGAAGGACACCAGGAAGAAATTGTAGACCTGCACCAGGCTGGGAAAAGTGAATCTACAATAGGCAAGCAGGTTGGTGTGAATAAATGAACTGTTGAGACATACAAGACCATTGATAATCTCCCTCAATCGGGGGAACCATGCAAGATCTTATCCTGTGGGGTCAAAATGATCATGAGAATGGTGAGCAAAAATCCCAGAACTACACGGAGGGACCTGATCAATGACCTGCAGAGAGCTGGGACCAAAGTATTAAAGGCTACCATCAGTAACACACTAGACCAAGAGGGACTCAAATACTGCAGTGCCAGACATGTCCCCCAGCTTAAGCCAGTTCATGTCATGTCCTGTCTGAAGTTGGCCAGAGAGCATATTGATGATCCAGAAGAGGATTGGGAGAATACCATGTGGTCCGATTAAATAAAAATGAAACTTGTTGGTAAAAACTCAACTTGTGTTTGGAGGAAGAAGAATGCTGAGTTGCCTCCCAAGAACACCATACTTACCATACACCATACTAAAGGCTATTCACACTGAGCAGAAATGACGGCCACTAACGATGCTGGAGATGTCAAAGAGAGCATTATGCATCAGCCACTGTTGTCACCAGATGAGCCTTTGGTGGTGGTGGTGTTACAGTGTGGGCAGGTGTGTCTAGTCAATGCAGAACTGCTCTACACTTTGTGAATGGTACAGAGACAGGCCCATCATACTTGAATAAGATCATTAATCCAGTCATTGTGCCTCTACATGAACAACACAGGTCTAATTTCCTCTATTGATGTCAATCCAGCTCATCAAGGTCATTCGGGAATGGCTGCTGGATGGTGTAGTCTGCACTTTCTCCATAAAAAAAAATGGGTTCAGTTGAGTCGCCACGTGTAGGCTCGTAACTAGAGCTGGGAAGTTCCTAAGTTACTAATATTAATGAATCAACTCTTCAGTCATAATCAGGACTCAGGAACCTTAATTAACCCAGATCCTGAATTAATCCAAGTCAACAGAACATTTGAAATACAGTGGACTCACTAAAACTCCTGATTTTGATAAACTGGGATACTCAGATGAGTCTTAACCATTAATCTATAAAAAATAAAACTTTTACAATAAACAAGCGGTTAAAAACACTGGTGTTCATTATGAGGTGGCTTTTATGCACATGCTATTATTAACATTTCTTTATTAATCCCATGAAGGAAATTCGGTTCTTACAACAGCTTCAGTTTATCAACAGTAAATACATTAAATAAAGTTAAAGAAAAACAAACACATATAGTAGAGTAAAAATAATTTAAAAAGTAGAATTAAATAAAAAATTAAATAAGGTCTAAAGAAGTGCATGAGTTGTTATTTTTAGATCCATGTCGATGGAAGCACTGAGTAAATATATTCATAGGTTTTTACCCCTTTTTTCTGTAGATTTATGTAAATAGTAACTTTTTTGCAAATTTTGTCTTTCAGCTTGTTTGTTGTTTATCTAGCTATTAAAATACAACATTCTCAGTCAATTGTCACATACTGCCCCCTCTGTTCTCCTTTTTGTGCACTTGCTAACCTGCCAGGTTTACCTCTGCTGCAGCAGCATGGTATGCACACAGACATGATTGGTCCCCTCAACCCTAATTTCCTGTAGCTCAGAGAGACTTGAGTTGGGAATTGTTGTTCATAAGTCTGTTTGCAAAACACTTGCTTGCTTGCCCTGTTTGTTGATTATGTTGTCAATTTGCCTGTAATTACTTTATAATTCCTTTGTTCAGTATTTAGCATTTAGTTCTGAGTAATTTTTTATTTTTTTACTCATTTTATTTGTCTTTTTGTTCAGACCATAGCAGCTCCAGTGGTCCCTCAGCCTGTCGACTGGCTCCTGTTCCGTCCAAGGGTCCGGTTCAGTTTCCCTTGGCTTTGGTTCTGTCCGAGGGTCCAGTTCAGTTTCTGTCAACTGAGGTTCCGATGATCCGATCCAGTTTCCATCTCAGGCTCCACATACTCCAGTTTGACCCATAGAAGCTACTAGCCCAGCTAGTCCCTTCAGTCAGTCCAAGTCTGTCTATGTCAGCCAATCAGTCTGTCAGTCCAAGTCTGTGACGGCCGGTAATACTAGTTTGTCCATTCAGTCCATCAGTCAGCCATGTCTAATTCTGGCTCATCTGTTCCAGTCCATCCCTTTACTTCCAGTACTGAATATCGTATTCCTTTCAGTCAAGTTTTTTTTAGTCAGTAAGTCTGTTGGGGCCTACCTAATGTAACATAAAGCTCTTTATGTTCTCCTCTGAGTGCACCTGCTTACCTGCCATGCCCACCTCTACTACTAATTAGGTTTGGGGATTATTGTTTGTATCATTCTCAGTATAAAACGCTGCAGAGCTGGCCTTGATTTTAAGCGTATAACCAAGTGTTTCATAAAAATCTAAAGAACATAAAACATATTAAAGGACAACATACAAATAAATCAAACATGTATCTTTTAATGTTGTTAACATTCTTCTTTGCATTGGACACTGTTCTCTAACAATATGAGAGGACATTAAATATTAAATAGGAATTGCTGTAAAACTATCTTTGAAGATTTGGCAGTGCAATGGAGGTACATTGTTGTATTAAATGAATCTCTGCAACAGTTAACTAAAGAAAAAGAAAAAGAAAAAGGAAATTTAATATTTCTATTTTCTTTAAGATATCAACTCTGAACATGTGCCTGCCTTTTTTGTATATGCATTATGTAAGAAATTGTGTTCGGGGATAGTAAGAATGGCTGTCTGCAACACTTTAAATTCACAAAAAAGATTCAGTTTGTATGGTTGGGGCGGTGTTTCATTTACTTTTCAAAAAGCTTGATGATGGAACTCATTTTCTTTATCTGCCTGCATTGTTACACAGTACAATAATGGTGATGATAATAGCATAATGTTTTGCTCACTGTGATGGATACGGGCATTTCAGATGGTAGCTTTATTGCTGGAGGAATAAACTGAACACACCAACTCCAACTTGGCAATGTGTCAGGTTATTTAAGACACATTGTGCCTGTGTAGACAGCTGACTGGCAACGCATAGTTTTGTGACTGGGAGATGTACTTTAATGTCAACCCAAAGTTTATAAAGTTACTGTGGTGTCTAAATTCAATAAAAAAGTAGAACTCTATTGGTGAATACCGATCAATCATTACTAAAACAGACAATACATTTTAATTTTCCCATTCTTTTAGAAAACTAGACATACATATTGCACATACATTTCTTTAGCAACTGTCCAAACAAGGATATTACACATTTCTCATACATGTAGTAATTTACTAACTACTATGAGTGAGAGAATGTTTTGAAATATCGAGAGGAACCCCACACAAATAATGAATCTCCATATCAAGGTTAAAACCTTAGGTGAGGATCTAACTCCATTCCCCTGAGCGCTGGAGCAAGCAGTTACTCCAGGAGTTGCTTCTTGTTAAAAGACTATCTGAGCAATGCAAGACCTATGAGAAACAGCACAAAGGAATTCAAACATAGTAAACACATCTTCATATTTCATAAGTGTTGGTCACGATATCCCATGAATATACACACATTTAAAAATATAGTTATAGTATTATAAACAACATTTTAATATAGTGCTGTTTTTTTTTTCAAAAAATACTGGGGGAAAGACATTCTTCAACTTCTATGAAATTATATCCTTAATTTAAAGTCCATGTTCATAGCAGGGTCAGTTATAATAATCAGTCCGGTAAACAGGCAAACGTCAGAACCAGGAGAGTAATAAACAGAATACAGAAAAAACACACATGTATATATGGGCCATGGAACAGTAAACAGAAATCAAAAACACAAATGAAAAAAATAAAAGCTTGTATGCATTTAGAATAGTACTCATCCAGGAACCAACTGGTCATGTTCAAACCCTAACAAGCTTGAATTAGGAGCACTTATTACAAACTTGAAACATGTAGGGACAGAAAAAAACGTAGCTTTGAAGCAGTAGAGCACAGTCCAAAATAATAGATAATTATCATCTGTACACAGATACAACAGACACTACTACTAAAGTCAATGTTACAGAGTTAAAGATCTGCTCCTCAAGAGCTTCAGAGATTTTGTACATGACCAAAAAATGTTACTATGTTACTATTAAAATGTTAGTATGGACTTTAAAGTAATACAATGTTTTAACAATAAATAGTACACCACCATAGGAAAATGGTAGCCTAGTGAGTAGAGCTTTGAACTATTAACTGAAAGGTTGAGAGTTCAAATCTCAGCTCTGCCATGCAGCCAGTGACTAGCAAGGCTCTTAACCCAGTCTGCTCCCGGGGTGCCGAACAATGGCTTACCCTGTGTTCTGATCCTGGCTTTCAAACAAGCTGAAATATTAAAAGAAAGAATTTCTTTACTGTACCGGTATTTGTATACATGACAAATAAAGGCATTATACTATTTATTAAGATTTAAACATCATGTTTTACACTTTTGGTTACATTCATGACACACACACGGTTATTCATTACTCAAGGTTAATCCTTTCACAAGTTTGGGATAAAACCCAGGACCTTCTTGCTGTGAGGCGACAGTGCTACCCACTAAGCCACTCTGTCGCCACATTATATTATAAAGTCAGCCTATCACTATCAATAATCTAGCCAGATGCAAGAAAACTGCTCCAGATTGAAATGTCTTGGAATTACTAGTTTTAATTTCATTTGGTTTTTTTGGGGGTTTTTTGGACACATGACTTAGCATCACTTTAATCTATGTCCGTACTGCTTTCTTGGGCCAAATGGAAACAAATTGTGGAGACATATTCTGTAATCTAATGTCGCCTTCTCAACAGGGTTGCCATGGTACCGAGGGGTGCGGCCAAAAATACTGTTGCTCACATAATAAAATTAATTAAAAATTCTGCAATCGATACTTACACAATTTATCATGGAAATGCAGAATATTAGCTGTCACATGTATTGTCCATATCTCAATGTCAGCACAGGGCTCAGCTAAAACTGTATGATTCATTTACAAGATGTTGAATGAAGAGCATAAAACTAGCAGCGTTTTTTGTGCATTGTTTCAGAATCAGGCTTTCCATTGATAGTAAGTCACACTTACATCATAATTATAAATCACATGCATATGCATGTGTGTGTAACTTTACAATAATGCTCATGTATGTGATATTTAACTGTGTCCACTTTCTATTATGTTTCTTTTTCAAAGGTATGTTTGGGCAGTCATTTGTAACACACAATTCTTCAGTTAACAATGTCATTTCAAAGTGTGTAAAACATGACATTAATATCCTGATAAAACAAGTTTACTAGTAATCTGAAGGTTGCTGGTTCAAGCGCCACCATCAGTCAAAGCTCTCTACACTTGATTGCTCAAACTATATTCAATGATAATTGTAAGTCACTAAAGTGTCTACTAATTGTCAAAAACGTAATATTTAGATGAAAAAGAGGTAAATGGAACTGATGCACCATGCTGTGTATTTATACAACTAACACTTAGGGGTATTCAAATTGTATGACCAAAAAAAAAAATTTTCCAGCAATTTTGGAAAAACAAAGTAAATAATGAGGCTGGCTCCCGAAAGCTGACACAGTCCAAATCAAATGTGGATCCATTTCAGGATCCACTCAAAAATGTGTCATCATACTGCCCCTAGAGGAAGCTCACATATAGAGTTACTTGGGAAAAGATCAAATAATGGTAACATATAAGCTGGCAGAAACAAAAGTTCTGGCCTCAAAAGCTTGAGTGTGTTAAGCACAAACACCATACAGAACAACACCACAAGTTCACAGCAAAGAGCTCATGCTATTGCAGTAAAGTACTGCTGATGAGAGTAGCCACTTCCTAATTATTCCACATTTGTCCAGCATACCGAAATTCCTACAAAGAATTATACACACATGAACAAAACGTATTCAGGATTTTACGGCTATAAAAAGAATGGTTTCTACTTCTCTAGTGGTTTCTTTAATCTGTATTCAATGAAAATGTGAAAATGGCTTCAAAAAAGAAAGATAAAAACCTTTTGGATTTAATGTTCTGTAGGCCACATTAAAAGTGAACCTTGTATGAAAGACATGGGTCCTGTTACACATGGCATTGGTAAGGGTGGCAAAGCCAGATCAAGTCTAGAGATCATTTGATTGCTTATTTGTTTATTATGATCTTAACATCATGTTTTACATTATCGGTTACATAAATGACAAGAAACTTGTGTTTTATTACACAAGCTGTTTGGACTCCAACGATGCCTGACCAAACACCAGTTTCCCAGTGTCATCAGCATTACAGAGCACGTGTTCACTGAAGCATTTAGAGGTACTAATATAATCAGTGTTGACAAACTGTACCTGGCTTTGCAATATAAATACAGGCTCCAGGTAAGGACAGGTTGACACAACTTTTGTTTTGGTTGGCATTGTTTCTCATCAGCATCTTGTGCTTTCTCAGGGACAGACAATACCTTCGGTTCTCTTTAGCAGAGTCAGAAGCATAGGGTCAGGAGGCCCAAGGTACATAGGGATCTCTTTGATTTCATCAGGGAAAGTGGTGTGACACTTTTGCAGCCCACACACTGCCTTTAATTTAACTTGGCGCTATCACTATCCAATTGTGGTAAAGGATTAGTGCCGCCTCTCCTGAGCACCCCATCATGTACATTTTTTCTTTTGGTTTCAGTTCAGCGTTATCAGGACAGGGGCTAGCGGCTATGTCCAACAAGGATCTGGTCTATGCCAAAGACTTTTAGGTATCGGCTACACTGTAACTTTTCCCCCAGCAAACTCTACCGAAGATTCACTAACTTGCGGGCAACTTAGATCTTTGGCAATCCATTTGCCCCTTACTCCAACGTCCCGGGTTCCAATCCCTGATTCACGTTTGTGTCATTCCTCTACCGCTGACCAGAGCTCCTGTCTGTTTTCCCGAACCCAGATTTTTGGTTTTCTTTAGATTTTTGGTTTTCTGTGTGCGTTTGCTGCATTGTTCTGATTTTATAAATAATAAAAAAAAATTACACCACATCCTTGTGTCCTGTTATCTCTCGTCATAACACAAGGCTCGTCAGTTTACAAGTGTATTTCAGTCATGGACAATTTTGTAGATTCAATTCCCCTCACCTGCATGTCTACACATGGACTGTGGGAGGAAACTGGTGCACCTGAAGTAAACTTATGCAGACACTGGAAGAACATGCAAGCTCCATGCAGAAAGAACCGGGACTACGCCACCTGGATATAGAACCAAGGACCTTCTTGTTCGGTGGTAACAAAGACAAAAAGCTGCATTTGCTTCAGAGAAGTAATACTGTAAGTTAAATATGTCACATATTCATGTCATATAAAATGTCTAAATGTCATAAAATAATGCATTTAAAATGTATAAAATTTTCTGTTTCATTACTCATATTACAGAATTAAATTCAACCTGTTATAACCTGAATAACTGTTAAATTTAAACTGTTTATGTCTGTATAAAATCCGGGAAAATCCCACTATTGCATTTATCCCCTGCAGACTGCAGACAAATTATTATAATATTCTTGTCACTAAGCTATCCAAGTCCATAAGACTGCCACAGCTCATTCAGAACAATGCTACCGGCGCCCAGGTGGCACAGCAGGATATACCGCTAGTCGGCTGGGCGCCATCTAGCGGCATGATGGGTGGTGCCTGCAGCAGTAATTGATTAACTGCTAAAAAGTTGGATGACCATACTATGTGAGGGGTTTTCAAATGCTGTGTAAGGACCCTGATTGGCAGATAGAGAGGTGTCTGTATAAATGATAAAGGGTTCCGTTCAGGGCTGTGCATATGTCAGAGGCAGTGTGAAGGGTAAAAGCCCCCTTGACTGCAAATCAGGGATCCCCAGCATTAGAAGACAAAACTTACTACACTAAATTGGGAGGGAAAATGGAAGTCATATGCACAAGTCAAATGGAGAAAAAGAACACTGCTACGAGCCAGGAACAATAAATGTGGACACAACTTAGACTACTAGAGCTGATCTCTAGTCTGCTAAAATCAATTACAAAGTGTTACTGTTTTAAAAATCCTTAAATGGTTCCTTATTTTCTTACTACTGAAGTAAAGTCATTTTAATTTTTAAATTTGTAATGCAGTGGCTAGGATGGTGCAGCGGCCTATTCTGCTAACTTACCACCATTGGTCATCTGGGCATGTACACAAACATGATTGGCTGTGTATTGGCTCAATGTATCTATTTTTATTAAGTAATGATTAACTAACGTTGAATTATTAATTTTATAGTTTCTTTTTGCATTGGCTTTTCAGGGACCTGTTTACAGAACATCTGGTAAAAGGTGGAAATTGTGCCAATAGCATTAACTGGTTCCTACTTTTAGGAGTGTAGCATTCTCATGTAAATACAAAGCAGCTGTAAATACTACATTTCATCAGTAAAGAATCTATAAGCATTTTCAAAACCGGCTGTCATGGTAACAGCCCTGTCATTCATAAATGGAATCATGTACCATTTGTCAGGTTGCAGTTGTGGGAAGCAATGGGAGCTTTGCCTAGCTCAAACCTCATCCATTCATTTATGTCTGCCTCAGGCTGGTTGATACAGTATTGAGAGAGAGCTTATTTCATAGACATGCAACTATTGCAGATTTGGCAATGAAAAAATGATTGTAGTCTAACCAGTGATGAATGTGCAGGGGTTATTTTGATAGACTCACACATGACTGCACGTCATAATTATCTCATGTGAAATTCCATTTTTCATTCTCTGACAGAACTGAGCCTCAGGTTTGCTCTCTCTCTTTCTCTCTCTCTCTCTATGTATGGGTGTTTGTTTATGTATACACTACTGCTCGTGCATGGACTGAAGATACAGGATGCTGAAGGCATTTCCTATAGCTTGTTGGATGCAACTTTTCGCCTCCAAGTTTAACGTCAACACAGATAAAGCATTCATATTCCCCTAGCACAAATGTTGCCCCCAACCTTGGAACTGCCTTTCTCATTAATCACCAGTAAAGCTGCCAGCCTGTAAAAGCATCAGTCAACCTCACCTGCAATACTCTAGCACATAAACTGCATAGGTAAATGTTTGTACATATTTTACATGTTTGTACATATTTTAACTATATATATATATATATAAACATATTTTACATATTTAGAGATCATTTTGAAACATTTTTCAAAACAGTTTTCAAGATTTTACATTGTGTCACATTCATGACATAAATATGAATTAATGGTTGTACAAGGTTCATCAGTTCAAGTTTAATGCCAAACACAACCATGGGCAGTCTTGTATCTTCAGTTTATCTAACTGTTCATAAAACTCCACAAAGAATGGACCAGGACTGCTCCACCTAGGAATCAACCTCAGAACCTTCTTACTGTAATGCAAAAGCTTTTTTCCTCAAGCAACCAGACTACTAACTCTCTGTAATAAAAAGAAACAATATACCTGACCACACCAATATACTTAGTTACCTTAAATAGGTACCTTAAAATTCTTCTATCCCTTTTGTACATTTTTGTGCATTTTTATTTATTACTTTTGTCTGTGACATGTGTACAATTACAATGTGCAATACCCAACAAATACTTAATCATTAACAATGTGCAATATTTTGGCTCACTCTGTACATTTTTACTTGATGAGTATATTATGTCAGATGTATCAGATGTATGTTCAATAATTTTATACTTAGTTTTTGTTAGATGTGTTTTATGTTAAAGTATGTTTCTTACTAAAGTATATTTGATATTTTACCTTTTACGATGTTTACTATGTTTTTTGTCTTGTGCAGTTTTGTTCAGTTGTACACACCTATCTGTATAATCTGAATGAAGTTTAGTTTGACAGGCTATGCAGCCAAGGCAAGACACTGAAATCATTGGTATAATAATAATAATATAACATAATCAGTGGGATACTACTACTACTACTAATAATAATTATAATAATAAGTAGCAATAACAACAACAATCACCATCATCATCATCATCGTCGTCATCATCTTTGTGATGAAATCAGCTGGTGAGACACCAGGGCATCTACAAAGAGAAGTGTTCATTCTAAAAATGACTGACTTTCATTAAATAAATCCACACTTATTCAGAAATGTTTTACTACTACTTTATAATACAGTTTGTAAAGTTTACTAGAAGAATTTTAGCTTGCGTGATTCAAATTACACTCATATCATTGCACGTAAACATTTTTCTTCAAGATTTAATATAATTGCTAAAGCTTCATCCATAAATCAAAAGGGAAGGTCAGCATTTATTTGTTTTAACTTTCACAAGTTAAGAAGACAACTATGTTGTATTTACTCTTTAAAGTAAGCTCATTACACTTCCTGTAAGTGAGCTAAGGGAGATGGTCAGAGAGTTGATAGTGGAGGGTTGAATTACTGCTGAGCGCAGTGTAAAGCAAGTACAGCTTAGGAAGGAAATTCCCTCTAAAGTGCTCTCTATACAAGCAGCTGTAATAACGGTACATTTACAACAACAGGCCCTAGTAACAGCAGCATATATTGCTTCTTTCCTCTCTAATGAGCATTTACTGAGTTTGATATTTGAACCATAAAGTGCATGATTGGCAATTTACCAATTAGTTAATCATTAAGACAAGGTAGGTGGGGGAGAAATACTGGATAATAATGCACCAGAGGCATTGATATGCTTGGCGATGCAGAAAGCATGCATACCTTATTGTAGGACTTAGTGAGTCTGCCAGAGGTCAAAACATTTGAATTTTACATTATAAATAGCAAAAAAAAAAATATTTAAAATTAAATGTAAATATTTATGCCTAATGCTGTTAAAGGTCCTTAGATTAATCATTAAAAATAGGGTATTGTAAAAGAAAACAAAACCAATTGCATAATAACATCTGTGAAAGTGTATATTTCAATAAGTATTGTAAATTTATCTCCTCAATGCATTACCACCTTATGTTGGTGTAAATGTTTGCATACTTAAATGATCCTAGTAGCTATGTTCCTGGTAGGGTTTTCCCAGGTAAACTGGTTCGTGGTGTCGGGTCAGACAAAGAGCCAGGCCCTTTTGGAGGGGTTTGTCAGCGGGCGTCTGTTGGCAGGGCAATTACACATGGCACCAGACTGTCCACAGCCCAAAGGAGCTGCCCAACCTGGGTCCCCCCTTCCAAGGAATCACCAGCAGTGGAAGGGGCAGTAGTATAGGTTCGGTGCATTGTGGATTGAGTGGTAGCCAAAAGTGGGGGCCTTGGGGTTCCCATCATTGGTGGTTGAAACTGGCTTTTGAGGGTAGCTTCCCTATGCCTCTGGGTTGGGGAACCGGCTCTGACTGTTGTCTGTGCTCAGGCACTGAACCACAGTTCAGAGTACCCAGCCTTCTTAAAGTCCCTAGGAAGGGTTCTGGTAAGTGCTCCTCCTGGAGACTCTCTTGTCCTTCTGGGGGACTCATCTGACTTGTGGCCATGTGTCTTGGACACTCAGATGAAGAGAGGATGCTAAGTTTTACATTACATTACACATCATTTAGCAGACGCTTTCATCCAAAGCGACATAATAATTTAGGTATAATTTAGGACACTGAGGTAAGTAAAATAAATAAAAGAAGTAAATAAAAGAAATAATTTTAGCAGGGTCGGAAGGAGGCCAAACAGTTGCATTGGCAAAGTGGAAGGAAGAGGAGCAGGAGAAGAGGTTAGGCTAGTTAGGAGAGTAAGTGCTCTTTGAAGAGCTCGGTCTTCAGGAGTTTTCTGAAAACTGCGAGGGACGCCCCTGCTCTGGTAGTGGTTTGCAACTTATTCCACCATCGGGGAACAAGGAAGGAGAACACCCCGATTTGGTGACCTCAGGATCACATCACTGCTGTTTGCAGATTATGTGGTCCTGTTCAGGACATCAGGCCCCAAACTTCGGCTCTTGCTGGATTGGTTT
>JAYDZG010000036.1:13872025-13882632 GCA_034509265.1 Microcambeva bendego
TCATAATAAACTTTCATCAGTCCTCTTTTAGTCTTTATTAAGGCTCCACTCACATATGCAAACATGCTTACAAACTTTTGACATTGCTCCTTTACCTACTGGCTCAACCTTACATTGCAGTATAGTGTTGGTATTGATGCCTTGTATTGGAGTCATTTTTACGAGTATAAGTACATGAATTAATAAGTCACTATTTTTCTTTTTTTTTTGTTTAATAGATGCTTTTATCTGAAGTAACTTACAGTACTGTGACAGTATACAATCTGAGAAATTGAGGGTTAAGGGACTTGCTCAAGGTCTTTAACAGCAGTAATCTGAAAGTGGTGTAGCTTGAACAAACAACCAGTACCATAAGTGTTAGGCTATCTGCCTACCAAAATCCTTAATAACTTCATGATAAATTTGTTGGAAGCACTGTTGCCTCACAGCAAAAAGTTCCTGGGTGGAGTTTACATGTTTTCCCCATGTCTGTGTGGGTATCCTCCGAAAGCTCAGATTTCCTCCTACATGCAATCAACTAGAGACACTGAATTGTTCTACATCAACCTAGCCACTATGATGTATAAACCAGTGTCCGTCCCAATCCTGGATAAATAGGAATGGTTGAGTCAGAAAGGACATCTAACATTAAAAAAAACTATGCCTAATCAATAATGCGGATTATGATCTTCTGTGAAAGAATATTGTTATTTATTTTAGGCTTCTTAAAAAAAAAAAAAAAAAAAACATTAATAGCATGCACACTACGGTACAATTTTCCATAGATAAACATTGAATTATGCAGCACATCCACTGCCATGATAGTGTTATAATCACAAACAAAACCAAAATATAAAGACAACAGTTTGTATGAACATAACCAGTGCCCAATTATGTCATTTACCATAAATGATGAGACCAAAGAAAAACAAAATTGATTACTGCTGTGACTGAAAGACACAAGTGGGCTTGGTAATTATTACAGTGCACAACCTAATTACAGCAGAAGTAAACAACTTATCAAACATTCAAGCAGCACTTTGAATGTGTTTTTACTTAAACTAATGATTTGTCCATAAAAGCAGTCACAAAACTCCGAAAATTGTTACTAAGGAAATAATTTGTTTATTTATACATTTTTGTAAGGTAATTAAGAGTATTTCATAAATTATAATAGTCTGAATGTGGTACATTAGCACAGCTGGTAAAATGGTGCTGTGCAGCAAACCGGGTTCTGTGGACATGGTCACCATGATAATTTGATTTTGGTTAACATAGCCGGTTGTTCTCTAGTGTTCTTATGTGGTTCACTTCCAAAAACATTCAGCTATGTTTGTTTTTGAGTATTTGTATAACTGATTATACAGTATTAAAATATATTAATGATGGATTTGTGGATGAAGCAGAATAAATGATTTATGGAAAATCATGCATCATGTGCTTCCAGAAAAAGCCAGTTAAGATATGAAGCTACCAACATGTTTAAATTATATTCCATTACACTAGTGGTCAATGCTACAGTAATTTGTCATTATTCTGTAAAGACTGGGCAAGCGGGGGCCACATGAGACATGAATCTGCAGATAACTTACTGTGCTGCCCCCTTTTAATTTGCACTTCAAGGGCAGTCTCTGCACATCATTATGAAATAATATGCTGCTGCCAGTTGTGTTTTTTTCCCCCGTTCAGCTCATAACTGAATCCTCTCATTACCTACTTTTATTCATGAAAGCAAGGACCTGCCTTACTTCTCTTTTAATTATGTAGCTGGATAAGGCAACAGTGACATGGTAAATGGTTTGTGTGTATTTGTATGTGTGAATGTCACCTCCAGGGGTGATGAGGCATTCACCTATCTATTTTATCCTCTCTCTGCATCCTGCTTCGAGCTAAAGCTTATGGTCCATTTCCTTTTTTCAGTTATTTAACTTTTATCTATTTCTTTTTATTTTTCATCACTTTCAGCAGTGATTTATTTCTTTACTTTGGTAAAGTCTTATGCAGCTTGATTTTTTTTTAACATTGCAAGTGGATGGCTTCCCCTAGCCATCAATTACATTTACATTTATGTAATCTTTCATTCCCCCCTAAATGATAGATATTAAGAGTATTAACATCAAAGCGTAATTGCAATTTACATTATTACCTTCAGAGTCTGTACTCTGAAAAGTAATTGTTGGTCGCCATTAGCTAGCCAATAATCGATTTGGTAATTGTGTTTTACTCCATTTGCATTAACACTTTCACTAGCCACCACTAAGTTTGGTTTAAAAATTTAGTGTCTGACTTGGCACCTGAAATTGGTTGCTGACTGGATCATTACAAAACTGTAGCAACAACACATTTCAAACTCTGCATTTTCAATTTAATTCAATTTAAAGCTAATATGCCTCCAATCTTCTCTCCAAATGGCTGTTAGAGTGTATAAGAAAGTGATTAAGCTTAAAGACAGGACCACTTTATTGCATCAGATCAAATAATCTGTGGACTTACTTGGCGCTACTGAAGCTATGGTCATTTCTACTTCTGATGTAGCAGCCCCCCGGAGAACCCTGTTCGATGATCACAAAGTGCTCAGCCAAAGCTGGTAAGCTGTTCCAAACCAGGTAAGCTGTTCCAAACCATGTCAGCCTGACATATGGAAAACAGTTCTCAGGAAGAAGCTCAAAGCATCATCCTCATTTTCTTTATTTTACTTTTAGCAATTGAACACTTTGTCTTTGATCAGTTGCCACATCAGACCCAAGAGCTTCACTTCCTTTGGGCCAGCCGTAGCCTAGTGGTTAGGGTACATGACTAGTAATGCCAAGGTCTCCAAGGTCAAACCTCACCACTGTCAGGTTGCTGCTTTTGGGCCCTTGAACAAGGCCCTTAACCCTCATTGCTCAGATTATAAACTGGAACTATACTGTAAGTTGCTTTGGATAAAGGTGTCTGGTAAAAGCTGAAAATATAACAGCTTCCTCCACCCAAAACTGTAGAATAGAAAAAGAAATAGATGGAATATTAGAAGTTCTGCCACTGCCCATTTGTATTTCAGGAGCCAGATTTGTGGACATTCTTGTGTGCTCTGATACAGCATGCTCACTAAAATAATTACTAATTGCCATCATGGGTCTCTTGCTTAGTATAATGAATACATCCTTTAGCCTTGTTTATGTACACAAATCATTTAAATGCACAGTTTATTATTCCCTTGATTACAAAAAAGTTTTATCTTGTCCCTAATGTTTATGTAATTATAGGCCAAAGTCTGTTTCAAAGAACCTAAAATTCATAATCAGGATTTAAAACCAACAACAGCACTAAATCGCATTAATTAGGGGAGTTAATGAATAATGTCAAACGGGTGTCTCTTATCTTATTCTATTAGATCTTACTGGAGCATTAGATATTGTAGATCATGTTTTACTGAACAGGCCAGAAATATTTTATCTGCCTGATCTTTCAAACTGAGTGACTGACTGTACATGTAAATAATTAATGCTTCAGAACTACAAAAGTAAAGTATGGTGTTCCACAGGGGTCATTATATGGACCTCTTTCAATTACACTATTTATACTACCATATTCAATTATCACTGTCATGCCGGTCACACACATACACACACACTCGCGTGTACACGTATACACACGCACACACACACACACACACACACACACACACACACACACACACACACACACACACACACACACACACACACACACTCAATCTCTCTGTCAATCTTGCTAATATACAGTAATTGATATACATAATTCATTTTATGTAAATTAAACTTTAACTTAAACAATATGATGATTGTCATCATTGATTTTAAATTATTAGTTTAGGTAATTTGAGGTCTAGCAGCTAGCCTGACAAAATGTAGCAGAGCAGGCAAAAAGTGGACCCTTGTGTGAAATGTGCTGATTGCATTTTCATATCATGGTTATTGCATAGCCTTTCATCAAGTAGCTCAATAATTTTTAATTTGTAAAAGTATGCACCAGTAGGGGAGACATTTCCATTCCCTGTTTGAGCTGTCAATCAGCAAACAGAACTATGAGATTGCCTTTGCCATGTATGTTACGTGCTGTTTAAATATGGACAACTGCAAGCTCATGTTTACCAGGTCAGCCTCTAAATCGTCTGCAGTGGTGTTTTTATTTATTGGGATCGTATGTTTTATACTTTGGTTACATGGTTAAATTTACAAATTACTCAGATTCATCAGTACATGTTATATCAAACACAGTCATGGACAATATAGTAACACAAATTCACCTCACTAGCACAATTTTGGACTGTGTGAGTATGCTCAAGCACCTAGAGTAAACTCGGTAAGAACATGCAAATTCCACTCAGAAAGGACCCGTCCACCTGGGGATCGAGCCCAGGATCTTCTGCTGTGAGCCAACAAAGCTCCTCACTGAGCCACTGAGCATTGGTGTAGTATATTTCGTAGTTTGTGTCACACTAATGTCATGTCTTCTAAACATCACTTCAGATTACTCATCAGATGTCCTGACCCTCACATCACTTTGAAGGACCCAGGGTATTGTAATATACTCCATCGGTGTAAAAAGAGTCTGTGAGCTGGGAAATAGGTTCTCTTGTATACTGTCAAATTAATTTGAATTCAGATGTCATAAGAAGCGGTGTGCCCAAGCATTAGGCAGACAGTTTGTCAGTAATGCATCATTTACCACAGGAGATATGAAAGCAAGCAAGGAAAAAAAAACATATAAATCAAAAATGCAGATGAATCAGCAGTTGAAACAATGTAAGTGAATGCACTAAAATATTCTGCATTTAGTAGGCACGTTTTATCCAAAGCAAATTGTAGTACTGGGATGTAGGGTAAATGCCTTGTCCAATGAGCCACTAGTGACAACCTGTGTAGGTGACAACCTGTCAGAGGTCGGGCTTGAAACAGTGATCTTTTGATTATTAGTATAGTACCTTCACTGCTAGACTACAGCTGCCTTCATTATCTGTTATACTGGCACATTATCCTGTTTAGGGATAGCAGGTCCAATTTCCTGGACAAAAGATGCATTGTCAAGAGAAATTGTCAATCAATTTAAAGGCAAACATAACCACACACCTACACACGAAGATGTCAGTTTAGTAGCTGCAGTTCACCTAACTGCATGCTATCTGGATGAAACCCTTGCATTGGTTGCTGGCTTCTCTGATGGAAAACCTGCTCTTCTCCAATACTGAAACACCTGGGCTTGCTTAGGTCCAGTTTCCCATTAACTATAGACCTCAGAAAACTTTTTAGTCATTACCAGACAAAGGTCACTTTGCTGTTGGGCCTAATTCTGGAAGGAACCATACACAAGGAATCATGCTGGGCATGCGCTGGACCTATTAATCAGGTTTTGTAAACTAAAAGAAAATAAAGTTGACACAGAAGGTGAGAATCAAACCTAGGTCCCTGGAGCCGTCCCTGGTATTTGCACAGTACACCAACACAGTGGGATGGAGCTTGATTGTTCTGCAAAAGAAGGCATAGCTGACCCAATGCTCTTTTGGCAAACGGGAAATGTTATGTACTTAACCCACATTTGACCTTTGCTAAGCCTCCATCTGTTTAAACTACACAGGTGCAGAAACTGAAACACATCAAATAACAGCCATGGGTAATGGGGTGTTCTGCAGCAGTAAAATACATGTACATACAACTTGAAACTAGCAAGCACTTTCAAAACGTGATTAAACTCCAAATCACATTTTTGCAGATTCTCATAGCCTGACTGTGGAGCGCTGTATCAGCAACTTATCTGAAATCTCCCAGACATCATTAAGTTCCATAAGAACTGCACTGAGATCTGTTAAGAGAAGTCACATCTCTATGTCCTTAAGGGGGATCCCACTAACAGAATTAACCGAAGTCAAATAGTAGGACATCTGTGTGGATGATCTAGAGCATAGAATGATTCGATGAGATTCGATGGAGTGGTTTCGACTGTGAATAGATCAAGGTCAGATATTTGTATGTTAAATGTCATGTACTCAGTGTGCTTAACAATGTTGTGTTTGTTTTATCTTTTTTTCATAGTAAGGACATATTTGTAGATAACCTGAACATGTGCAACAACATTATTATTATTGTTATTGTTATTGTTATTATTATTATTATTATTAATAATAATAGTAATAATTAATTAAAAACAATAACAACAATAAAAACAATAATAATAATAATAATAAATTATTATTTTTTATTTCTGAATTTCTCATTCATTTATTTCTATACTGTAGCTGTTTCTGAAAATTGTTGATGTTTTGCTTTATTTGCCTGGTAGACATGGCTGGGTGAAGTGACGTCCACGAATTAAAAGGCCACATGTAAGGTCCCTTTGACTCAGAAATAGAAACTAGCATTTTCCACTGACCCTGGTTCAATGGAAAGGTCGACCAGTGCCACACTCCCAATGCTAACAAGGCTACTTTTATTCAAGTGTCAAGATGATGACAACAAGTGGTTCACAGACCAAGTAATAAGCACAAGTTATTTATAAGAACAGACTCGGATTCTCATGCACACATGCAAAATCTCACTCATTCACTGTCTCGGAAAGTAACGGAGTACGTATAATTAGAACTGGGGAGTTTGATGACCAAAAACTTGTCATCAACAGTTAAAGATACATCTGGTGGAAAGTGCATAAACAAACTTGCTAATGAACTAGCTGCCCACAATTTTGACATCGCTAAATCACATTCCATTGACTTTTAAATATGCACATGAACTGTCACCATGGCTGAGCTAATGATTTACTATTTACATACTGAAATTTGTGGAAGCTTTAGTACTTCATAGTTGTACTTAAGATTGGTTTAGAATTATGTGTACTCTTCTAGTACTCATACCTATTACATTATTTAAGAAAAGCTATCTGTATATTGATGCATTTAGAAATTTTCTAGAATATATACACATTTCTTTAGAAAATAAACCCAAAATCACGAAGAACAATAAGAAGTCATTTTTCATCTTTATTTATCCATGGAAAAATGAAACAAATAGTTCAGCTTTGATCTCTGAGCTTTGGATTTAATTACATAATATATTTTAAATTGTATCAATTCATAATTATTCAAACATGTATACACCTAATACTTCTTTATTGTCTGCTTTACCACCACTTTATCTTAATCAGGGTTGCAGTGGTTACAATATACTGAATGGAAGGGAGGAAACACCCTAGACAGGTCAACAGTTCATCACAGAGCGCGCACACAAACACACACACACACACACACACACACGCAAACATACATGCACACGGCTATATTTATTATCTCCAGTTAACCCGCATATTTTTCTACTGTGGGAGGAAAACCACGCATACATGTACATGCAAACTCCACACAGAATGACCCATACTAGTAAACCAGGGTCTTTCTTCTTAAAACCACACTTCATCGTCCAAATCGCCCATCGGGCAAGTAGAAAGAAGGTCTTAAAGGGGACATATTATACTAGAATGTGTCTATGGGCTATACAAAACATGTTCATGTTCACATAAATATATTTTACCAGTTTTATTCTTGCCAGTTTCAGTCTGTTTCACTTTTATGCAAATAAGCTGTTGCTGGCCACACCCCAACCATCCCATGTTCAACATTTGCCTTTACATTACATTTTACATTTATCACACTGAAAATGAGCAGAGGTGGTGTTTCCCAAGTGACAAAGTTTGTGCCCCAAGCTTTGTTATTATAACTGCACAGTCCACCACCTCTGATCTCAAGGCTCATATCGCAGACCGATATCCAAAAGTTCCTGTCAGGTGTAGGATCTTAAAGTAAAGCTGTTATGTAGGAACAGACTTGAAATAAGAAGAAAACTACAGCAAAATTGTGAAATCCGGGGATAAATATTCGGCATCAAAATCTTCTACTGACTTCTACGGTTTTTTTGGTTGTTTTTTTGGGGTTTAAGGGTTTTAATGCTCTGTAGAGACCCAGGTGGAAATAATAAAGCAGGCAAAAAGTGAGTTTTGCATATGTCTTCTTTAAATTTGCTTGACAGTATGTAATATCTGTCACATCACTACTCTACGCAGTCATTGCTTTGCCTTGATTGGCAACAGAGATGGCTCCAGATGTAACCTATGGCAGACTGGTCTCAGAGAGTACATCCTTCACATTACACTTTGTATTGTCAACTTTTTTTGGTGTTCCTTGTCTTCTGACCATAAACAAGTGCTGTAACAACGTTAACACTGTGTGATCTTGTTGGTTCATAACCCCTCAATGTAACGAGGAACTTAAGAGATACGGTAACTCATTTTCTCTTCTGGACATGTGATTAAATTGCTTACTAGGCATAATATTCCTTTATTGGATGTTCAGAAGTTTCCTAATGCACTTGTTCTGAACGTGAATGTTGTCCTCTTAATTCTGTGTTCAGGCTTTACTTGCATTTGTGCTGACTAACTTGTTTCCCATGTCCATTTCAATTATTCCATCACTACCATGCCATTACCATACTTGGCTTCAACATACTTTACTTCCCAAATATAGAGTATTCCGGTTGTTCCAATCTATTACCTTATATCATCTCCAGTACTTACATAGTGCATTATAAAATGTATTATACATTTTAATAACAGAATTAAATGAATGACAAAAAAATAAAGAAATTAATTAAATGCCCAAAGCCTGTGTATGTGATGCAGTAAAGACATGAAAGATTATACCAAGAGTGTTAAGAAGAGTCCCTTTAGAACATGAAGCCAATATTAAGTTTAGGTTTTACACTTCCTATTTTCTGGGGAACCTGGGAATGGTATTGTTTATACTATTTAGTCCTTGGGAGTGAACTTGCAGTCTGCTGATGGCAAAGCTCAGAAAACAATGACATACACCAATCTGGCATAACATTATGACCACCATTCAAATATTGTGTTGATCCACTTTTTTGCTGCCCCATACTCAACAAAAAATGATATTCTGACAACTTTCTATCAGAGCTACAGTAGCTTGTCTGCTGGACAGGACCACTTTGGGCAGCCATAACACCACACATGCATCAATGAGCCTTTGCCACTCATAACCCTGTCACCACTGTATGTTGCTGCCCTATATATCATACACAGTAACAGGTGCTGGGATGAGATATTCAGTGTTATTTAGTTCACCTGATCGTTTTAGGAATCTGTTCAAGCCTTTGTTTTTGTGGGAGGGTAAATATTATAGAGGGTATCCCAATGCATATAGATATTTGCAAACAAATGTAAATTTAGCATCAACACATCCGTATATGTGTCAATTATTTTCTTTCATAGTATGAGCTCAAACCATGCAGTAACCCACACCACAAACACATTTATCTCCATGAAGTAATGTGTATCATACACAAACATGCAATGCAAATAAATGGCTCTACCCCTCGAGTGTCTTCACTTACAGATATATGATTAATGTACATTTCCTAAAACTAAGGGCTGTGCATGAATTCATTTACACATCGAGGTGAAAGTGGTTTAGTGGTTGTTGCATTGCCATCTTTACTAATTTATCACTGTCAAATAGGAATTTCACATGAACTAAAAAAAGAATGCAATATAGAAATTTGATCTTATTTGTGTGCAAACACCAATGCTCCTTAAACAGTGCAACCATGCACAAGACTACACACTCACAATCAAACCACCCTGACTGGTATTATGTCATGTTACTTTGTAATTCAGTAGGGGCCGCATGCAGCTGGACAGCTTGTAAGGGTATCTATCACTCCCCATACATCTCTTATCTGCGCATCCTCTGCTTTATTTGGTGCCGTGAAGATATATTTCAGCCACAAACACAGCTCTTTCCTCCCCACGGAGTCTACTGCCACTTCTTATCTTCCTCATCCGAAGGCATCAGCTCTGGAGCGGGATTATTGCAACTTCTTATTGACTTCATATTCCTATCCTCTCCCCTGAGGAGTGCTCATGTTGAAATCTCATAGACAAACACTGGGCTGAACATGTGGTATTATCTATTATTTGTAGTCTGCTTTACTATGTTTTTACAGATGGATCACCTTTTTGCCAGTTCTGACAATTTAACAAATTTGATTGAATTTATAGCCTTTAGAGTACAACTACTACCACTAATACTACTAATAATATAAATAATACAAATAATACTAATACTAATACTACTACTACTACTACTACTAATAATAATAATAATAGACTAACTTTCTTTCAGCTGCTCTCAATTAGCGTCGCCATCTGCCCCGTGGATTTGTAATAGTTTTTATGTTGAGGGCCATTTCTGACACAGGCCTCCTTATTTATCAAGGCTTGGTATCGGCACTAAAATGCATTGGTTTGTGCATCCTGGTGGATAAAGTGGCACCCAGCCAGAGTTCAACCTTTTAACGATGGTGTGCAATGGACAATTCTATTCCTTCACCTGGGTGAACAGACAATAACAATAGTAATAGTAATAATGATAATAGTAATAATGATAATAGTAATAATAATAACAATAATAATACTAATAATAATAGTACTACTACTAATAATAATAATTGTAATAATAATAATAATAATAATAATAATAATAATAATAATAATTATTATAATAATAATAATAATAATAATAATAATAATAATAATAATAATAATAATAA
>JAYDZG010000036.1:13901095-13911921 GCA_034509265.1 Microcambeva bendego
GGGGCTGCATGAGTGCAGCAGGTGTTGGGAAGTTACATTTCATTGAGGGACACATGAACTCCAGTATCTACTGTGAAATACTGAAGCAGAGCATTATTTCCTCCCTCCGGAAACTGGGTCGCAGGGCAGTGTTCCAGCATGATAATGACCCCAAACACACCTCTAAGACGGCCACTGCTTTACTAAAGAGGCTGAAGGTGATGGACTGGCCAAGCATGTCTCCAGACCTAAACCCAATAGAACAAATTTGGGGCATCCTCAAGCGGAAGGTGGAGGAGCGCAAAGTCTCGAATATTCGCCAGCTCCGTGATGTCATCATGGGGGAGTGGAAAAGCATTCCAGTAATCCTGGAATTGCTCAGATTGAATACTAAAACATAATGTAAGTAGCTTTGAATAAAGGTGTCTGCTAAAAAAGTCAAAAAATGTTCTGTCATGCAAGTCTATTGGGCAACCTGAAAGGAAATCTGACCAATTAGTTGTAAGATTTTCTCTAGGGGAGGTGGGCTAATAGAGATCAGTGACTTCTCGCAAGTGTTATGCAATACTCACATATTATTGATAAAAACAAAATAATGTGGCTGTATGTGTGCATGCTGGGGTAGTTAACTAATAAACCTCGAATGGCAGCTGCAAATTAGAGAGTTGTTGCAAATCTAATTAAAACGCATTTTTAAGCCTACAATTCAATGAGAAAAAGAGTTTGGTTAAGTGTGTATGAAAAAAGTTGTGTACGTACTATCTGTAAAAGTCTTCAAACAGGACTTCACCGACTGGTGAGTTTGTTGTTTACTTAAACATTATAATAGCTCTGATGTACTGTGGACCTGTACATAAAACATTTACTTTGAAAAGGGGGCGTAGGGGTGATCGATCTTGCAGAAGTGGTACCTACCATAGGCACAGCACCGCATTTATAAACACTACAGTCTAGGTCTTTATTTGTGTGGTGTTTGCATGATTTACCCAATATCTGCTTGTATTTCCTTAATAACCTCCTGTTTCCTCCCACAGTCCAAAATCAAGCAGTAAGGTCCGGCATAAAACTATTCCAAATCAATAATGAGGCTTAAATGAGAGCAGCCCGAATAATTAATATAGATAAAAAACACAGATTGTTCCTCTTATTTTTAGTGTTGTGTTTGTAAATAAAATAAACTAATCACAAGAAAACTGCAAATATTGCTATATGGTTGTAAATGCTTCTAATAAGCATCTTCAGCAAGACGCTTGACTGTCAATTTGTATAAAAGTGTAAGCTGTGTACTAAAAATGTAATTTCTCATACAAGTGTATGCAAACTTTCAACAGTGAAGTCATTTTAGAATGTCATAAAAACATATTTTAAAGCAAGCTGCTAACATTCTTTATCAGTAACAGGGTTGGAAGAACAAGAATTTGTTCTCTTAAAACACAGTGAGTACAAACATTCATGATTTATGGAAACAAAGATACACATCTATCTCTCAGACTGCCATGCTGGATTGTTATGCTAGATATAATTTATAGGTTTTCCTGTAATATCTCCCCTATCCTCTTCATATGCATAAAAAAATGACCAATCAACCAACTCAACCAATAACTCATCAGAAAGCAAGCACTGAGCCAGGGAATCTCGTTAGAAGATTAAAAAATGTACACACAGAGAATCTTTCAAAAGGTACATATATTTAATTTGCAGCTTACTATGTTTACATTTAAATTTCTTAATTTTACATATTTTCTACATTTAGTCACAGTTTTCACTTCCCTCATTCTAATTCAATGCACCATCGTGGTCAGGCCTAGAAGAAAACTTGCCTTAAGCGATGACACCCCAGAGGTTACTTAATGCCTCATTTTTTACTTCAGTTCACCCTCCTCGCCGTGTTCATTTGCTCCATGCCCACCAGCTGTCTTGCCTTTTATTGCAACATATTAATATCATTAAATTAATTAGCAACTGGACCGTTCAGAGATTTAAGGGATAATGAAGTGTTAAGTGGATAGCCTCAATGTCTTAACTTTACTTGCTCCCTCAGGGGTTCTCCGTAACCCTTCATTTACATCAAAATGGAAACTATATCGGCACCAAGAAACTGGGAATTGTTAGGGTAAAGGAGAACTGAGTATAAAATATATTTACACTATATACAATATCCATTACAATATTTAAAAGTAACCCTAAAACTAGGCTTACTAAGATTACTAAGCTTAGCAATGTTTCAATTACTAGTCCTGTAGTTTAACAAGTGAAATGCCACAGTGCCGTTTTCAATGTCCAGCTTGTTATGTTTCAAAAGGCACTGAAAATCTTAACGCGTTTAACTTCTCGAAAGAAAAAAACAATACAGTAGGATGTTCTGAATAAAAGAAGGACGAAAGCTTTAAATATAGGCTGGACCATATGGGATGAGACGTGTACTTTCATATAGAGTACTACGTCCTTTGTGGATTAAAAAGGGGGGTTATTCTCTGTTGATCTGTAGTTACTTCAGGTAGAATTGACCTTTTTTCACTTCTGGACCACATTTTCAACTAAATGTCGTTTTAGAAGATCTCAGAAGAAAAGGCTGGAGATTAGAGGGTTGGATAATTTAGGACATTATTAAGAACAATTAAAACAGCTGATAATATTGTAGAAGTATATACTTCTGCCATGTTTCAGTGCTTTACGCATTCTGGCAACGCTTTACCTGCGTTTCAGAGTAAGCTGAGAAAGCACATATGAAGTTGGAGCTAGCCGGGAGCTAGCCAGAGGGCACGGTTTTATTGTATATTTATTGAAATTTGAAGACTTTGAATATCTTATTATGCATTTGCATGCTTATTTGTTTATTTTCCATAACAGACTGAAGTATGGACTGTGAAGTTATGCGATTGTGAATATCTATATCCCCTGGTGAGTGACCGGTTTAATACAAAAGCCAAGCCAGGTCTTTGTACTAAGTTCAAAAGCATTGTGCAGTGCAAAAGCTTAGCCCGTTCAAGATTAGCTTGTCAAATGTAGTCAGCTCTGTATCAAAGTCTGGTACACAAAACACAGGCGCACGAACAAACAAATTAACAGATGGCTGCTTTTCCCATTAAGCAGACGTGAGTTAATCTCCCCAGCCGGACCACGCAGCAATCATGTGGGACTTGTGCAAATGGAGCCATTGAGCAAATTGTGCTTTGAAAAGAACATTTAAACAATTACAGGCAAGAAGTGTGGACTGAGTTGGGTCAAAACATCAGGTGTGTGTATGTTTATGCCAATTTGTTACATCTTACTCAAGGCATTGCTCTTCAGAACAAGTTAACACAACATTTTCACTATTTTCTTTGTCTGTGTTTTGCTGTGGATAAAAGTTCCTCTTCCGATTAGTCTCTTTTCTGCCGCTTTTCAGCGTTGAATATGAAGACGACAGAGATGCTTTGCATAATTGTCCTGTACAGGAATCAGTCAATGCAGGAACAATAATCAACAGTTTGTTAGAGGGGGAAAATGATCATCTTCGGGTCAGCACAGGCCCGGGGAAAAAATGTAATGGAGGAAACTGTCTGCTCAGTTAACAAGCTCTGATACAGAGATCATCTGTTACCCACTGATATGTTACCCACAGCATATTGATATGATGCATGTTGGAAAAAAAAACCCCCAAATATTCCAATTTCACCTTTTATTATATGTTTGATTTAAGTGGGGCGAGTTCACACAAAGATTACCAACTTTGTCTTCCTGAAAGAAAAAAAGAAGAAAAAAAAACACTTTCAATACATATGAGAGCAAAAGTAACTAAATCTGGACATCAGAACACTACTACCCCACAATTCTGAGATTCAGTGAAGGTGAATGTGTTACCATTTTAACCTCTGTAAGTTTTGTCTGGAAAAAAATCAACTTGCAAGTTGTTTATTCAGTTTTGATGTTGACCATACACAAGTAGTTTGCAACCCCCTTTCACAACCACGATTGCTTTCAATGTTTGACCACAAATGCTTATTTGGCTGTGAAGGGGCTGACATTGCTGTTGGGAGAAATTCCAGTTTAACCAAAATGTGTTCAGTGGGGTTAATATCAAGGCTTTGTTGTGATGTTTGATTGTTAATTAGGATTTTAATGCCATGTTTTAAACTTTGGTTCCAGTCATGGAATTTTATATCTCCAGTTCACCTCACCTCCATGTTTTTTGCACTTTGGGAGGAAACTGGATTATTACAATTGGTGTCCAGTCATTGAAACAATTTTCTGAATGGGAGTTTGACGTCTTGAAACAGTTCCAATAACATTTAAAAGACATTAAATTTACCAAAATGTATTATTGTTTATTATTCTATTGTTAAATTGTAATTTTGTTAATATTGTTGTAATGCTTAAGCAATATTGTTTTCTACAGTCATGCCAATTAAGCAGCTTTTAAAATTACTACTTTTCAGTTAACTATCCCATTAGAGTTCAGCAAAAAATCTACAGTTTTAATGTAGGGGTGTCTTATGCTTTAAACATAGTGTAATAGTTGCCGTTAATGTCTGACTGTTGGGTTGATGTTGATTGAGTTTTTTAAAGTTCAAGCCGTCTGTTTCTAATTCAAAATTTTAATAATCAAACTAAAGTGGCAACAATCTTCCTAAAAGAAATATAATAGATTGATTGGGAATTAACTGGTATGTCAGTGAATGCTTTCTTGACCAGCCATACTGCTCTGTTGAAAGAATAGATGCAGATTCCACCAGACATACTTTAGTATTGTGAGAAGTCTTCTCAGATAGTTGCCTGTTAAGATCACTTCTTTTGGTATGATTTTACCATATGAATTGACCATCATTTGTTTTCCAAATGTTATTTTCAACTAGCTTGTTGACTTTTCTTTTGGTCAAATATTGTAGTTCCTTTGACTGTGTAAATCACATTTTATTTTTAGCTCATCACGTCTATGTTTACCTTAAATCTCAACATGTCATAACACAAAGAGTGCCAACAAATATATGACAAAAATATGAACTTAGAATAATTCATCATGTTTAACACAAAGGCATACTTGTAGCCTATATACGTCACTAGTATTTCATATTTTACTAGTTCTGCCTTGTTAAATGTTGCCCAGGAGTAAAGAAAATGATTGAAAGGAAAAAAAAATCCCACAGTCACAATTAAAGTTTAGGGCTAACAAAATCCATGATGTCTGAATGTCATTAGAAGTTCCTGACAGGCTAGGCTTCTCATTCGGTTTGCTTCTCCAAAGGTCAAGTCTAACTGAGAGTTATTCAAATGCCCTTTCTGGATCTCCATTTACAGCATGTGAGCCTCTTTTATGGTGACGGCGGAGCTCTTAAAGGCCGCTAACACCAATTTTACTGTAATTCCTGGTGGGCCAGTTCTGGGCTGAGGAGCAGAGAGCATCTCGTGCTGTGTCTGCCGAGTTTAAAATCGTTAATCTGACTGAAGGGAGCCACCGGATCATTAATGAAAATAGATAAAACAAGGGCACAATGCGATATTTGCTGAATGCATGCATAGTGCAATCACAATTATACTGGGTCTTCCATAATAAATGAATTATAGAAGAGAACAATAATGCTGTCTGTGACAACTAGCTATTCATGAACACAACATCTGTTTGGAGCATTCCCATTAACAATGTATTAACATTGTGCTCTCATTCAACTGGATATCGATTAGGTGAGGTTGTTGTTCAGACATAATGGAGGCAACCTATCGTTATTAAATCAGTATAAAATTCAATTAGAATACATTTTATTTGGCATATGGTATTAACACCTGAATTTAGATTCCTAAAAACAGTAGCAGTACACATTTAACTCTAAGTAGTAGTTTGACACTTATTGCCATATCGACTGCTATGGCTATCGTCGTGTCTAGCTGGCAGATTTAAACTCAAAACTTAAAATCAAAGTTTGCTGTCTTTACCTGCTAGTACGGTTGTTAGGGTGAATGTATAACAATGAGGGTGTAGAGTTTTGTTATTCCGTCATATTTCTCTATATGGCGCCTGAGGTGAAGAATTCATTTATAACTTCGTAGAAATCTGTTCACGTGTTCATCTGTTCACCTAAATAAAGAACGTGTTTAATGGAAGTTCTAAATCCACATAATGTGTAGCTAAAATCTGTTGGAAGAAGTTAATGCTGCTTCTGATAAAAATGTGTCAGAACACAAAGTGCATCAGAATTGTTGGGCATTAGAAAGGTGATCCTAATGTTATGCCTGATGTGTAGATTGTTGTAAAAATTATAACTATTTAGTTCAATAGTTCACAACAAATATCAAATTAATAGTTACAATGAACAGTAAACTAAACAACAATTAAATAAAAAAATTACCTGATTTATATTTATGAGATATATTTATGAGATTTCTCCACTGGTGTTAATTTCCATGGCAGTATGAGTAATGCAAAATCCTGTTTGCACAGCCAGGGCTGTCATATTGCAATAGTGGTTTCTAGCCACTATATTTTTCAGAATCCACCTAATTGCATGAATACCACCCAGAACTACACAGGATAAGCAGATGTTGAATTTTTAAAATAATAAATTAATTTAATCCCCGTGAGCTGTAAATCAATTTAATAAAATGTACAGTAATTGTAAACGAGAAAGAACAATTTTTTTATTGCATGTGTTTGATGTAACCTAACACGTTTTTAAAATGTATTATTTACAAACGGTAACCCAAATTTTATCAATGCACCAAATTTCTGACAAAATGGCCCAATCTGGCAAAACTATGCCTACGCAACTATTGGAGGTAATTCAATAAGCATACATATTTTTGTATGGATTAATGGTTGTTTAATTAATTACATTAAAAAAACATAAATTATTACTCAAATTAAATAAGAATCACTGTGATATGCGGTTATTTTTAACATTTACCAAAATAATGTAAGTATTGGTTTAAAAAATAAGTAAAAAAGTACAAACAAAAACCCAAAACATTGATTTAAGTTAAGAAACACAAGCATGTCAGTGGGAGAGATTTTTTTCCTATTAGTGTCTCAGTGGTGTTTTAACTACTGCAATTATACGGAAACACCTGAGTGACCGATTCAGCTAATGTGTCTCCATCACCACAGGCCTACTGAGATGTAGGAAGAAGCTCTTTCTTACTTACACACACACACACACACATTCACTTCACTCTCATTCTTTTTGTTGTTATACAAATATCCATACTATATACAGGTGCTGATCATAAAATTAGAAAGTCATGATCTTCAAATTCCATTCAAAAAGTGAAACTTGTATATTATATTCATTCTTTACACATAGACTGATGTATTTCACAAAAATTAAAATATTGTTAAAAGGTTTAATATTGAAGACACCTGGTGCCACACGCCTTTAAATGGTCTCTCAGTCTAGTTCTAAAGACTATACAATCATGGGGATGACTGCTGACTTGACAGTTGTCCAAAAGATGGCCATTGACACCTTGCACAAGGAGAGCAAGACACAAAAGGTCATTACTAAAGAGGTTGGCTGTTCACTGAGCTCTGTGTACAAGCACATTAATAGAGAGGCAAAGGGAAAGAAAAGATGCGGTAGAAAAAAAGTGTACAAGCAATAGGGATAACCGCACCCTAGAGAGGATTGTGAAAAAAAAAACAGTGCTTCAAGAACCACCACACACAGACGTATGCAAGGCATGGGTTTCAGCTGTCACAGTAAGCCACTCTTGAACAAGAGACAGCATCAGAAGCATCTCGACTGGGCAAGACAAAAATGACTGGACTGCTGCTGAGTGGTCAAAGTTATGTTCTATGATGAAAGTAAATTTTGCATTTCCTTCAAGGTCCCAGAGTCTGGAAGAAGAGATGAGAGGCACAGAATCCACATTGTTTGAGGTCCAGTGTAAAGTTTCCAGTCAGTGATTGTTTGGGGTGCTATGCCATCTGCTGGTGTTGGTCCATTGTGTTTTCTGACTTCCAAGGTCAACAAAGCCGTCTACCAGGAAGTTGTAGAGCACTTCATGCTTCCTGCTGCTCACCAACTTTATGAAGATGCAGATTTCATTTTCCAACAGGACTTGGCACCTGCAAAGTGCCAAAGCTACCAGTAACTGGTTTAAGGACCATGGTATCCCTGTTCTTAATTGGCCAGCAAACTCGCCTGACCTTGACTCCATAGAAAATCTATGAAGTATTGTAAAGAGGAAGATGTAATATGCCAGACCCAATAATTCAGAAGAGCTGAAGGCCACTATCAGAACAACCTGGGCTCTAATATCACCTGAGCAGTACCACAGACTGATCGACTCCATGCCATGCCACATTGCTGCAGTAATCCAGGTCAAAGGAGCCCTAACTAAATATTGAGTGCTTTAGACGCTCATACTTTTCATGTTCTTGCTTTTCAGTTGGCCAACATTTCTAAAAATCCTTTTTTGTCTTAAGTAATATTCTAATTTTCTGAGATATTGAATTTCATTAGTTGTCAGTTATAATCATCAAAATTAAAATAAATAAACATTTGAAATATATCAGTCTGTGTGGAATGAATGAATATAATATACAAGTTTTACTTTTTGAATGGAATTACTGAAGGCCTTTTCATGATATTCTAATTTTATGACCAGCACCTGTAAATACATAGAGGTAAAAGTGGGAAAGACTGAAACACACCAGAAGGAACAGCATAGTTCTAAGGAATTGAAGGTTAAAGGCCTTGCCCATGGGCTATCGCTGAAAAAAACATTTTACATTTAAGTAACCCACAGACTTACTAGGATGTTCTGTTTGTAAAACTGTCATATGCAATTTCAAACTTGAATAATAGCCCAGCAGCAGTTGTCCAGTTTCTGCATTAGCGCAAATGAATATGCAATTTGGGGTGTTACATAAGGGCGGGATACAGGACCAACTGATTTATTCAGTGCCTGTAGTGTGATCTATCAAGCATGAAAGTCATTGTTATGAAGCTCTATGGTGCAGCCTTTCATTTAACAAAAACCCTTGTCCTTGCATTGTCTGTTGGCTACTTAACTGTTCCTTTTGAAACTAGCTTTAGTTTTGTTTCTTGTATAGCTGTCTGGACAAACCTATGCCTGGTTTGAAAGAAATTGATTTAAGCATATTTAAACAACCAAAATTTATATAAAAAAACTATGTTATGTTAACCATGATTTGTAAAGGGACTGTGTTTCAAAATCTTGTGCACTCCCCACATGAACACATTTTATGTCATCATAGAGGCAGCCGTGGCCTGCTGGTTAGAGAACTGGGCATGTGATCAGAAGGTTCGATTCCCAGAGCCAACAGGTCACGACTGAATTGCACTTGAGCAAGGCACCTAACCTCGAACTGCACCCCGGGTGCCGTGGCTAAGGTTGTTCATCACTCTAAGGCCTTGTGGTCATTGCCCCCTAGTGTTCACTAGTGTGTACATGTGTGTTTCATTGCACATTTTGGGTTAAATGCGGAGGACAAGTGATTGTTATGATGAAGCTAAAGCAGGTCTAAAGGAATAAATATGATTTCAGTCGTCAGTTTCTCATCATACGTGTGAGAAATATCTAGAACAACAAATGTTTCTTGAATAGATTGGAAGGGATATGCCAATTGAGCTCAACACCCATGGTCTCTGACCTCTCAGACGGCACTACATCAAGTACTGGTCATCATTCAAATGCCGATATAACCGGGTATAGCAGGGTATTGGGTACTATTTACTTTAGCAAAGGGTAGTGAATGTAACTTGGCACTCAAAATGTTACTGTGCCTTATATTTACTATATCAGGTTTGGAGTAATCTGGGGTAAACAATCACACAAATTTCCTCCCAAAAGCTATACACTGCATTCTCCCAACCAGTGTGGGGTGTGAGCATCAGTAGGTGGGAGACAAGATATATTATATTAAGCACACAAAACAATAAAGTGATTTCAATTTACTTGCTTATAATAAAATACAATTTCAGTACATTCAAATATAGTTAACTTTTAAAAAAATATACAAAATTGACATATTATGCTAATATGAATTCAAATCTTATACTCATGGACAAATGGCAGTATGAAAGAAACCTTGCATTATCTGCTGGCTGAAAAGGAAATCACAGACAGAAACCAAGCCATGCAAAGATTTTATTCTTTTCTGGTTGTTGTGGTCACATGACTACATGACCCGGCTCTTCTCGGTATAGCTAAATCAAGGAAGCCCAGCGTTTCAAGTAAGAAAAAAGTATAAGAAGTTAAGAGCAGAAGTTCATAATCTTACAAAAGTTTTATGAAATAAATGGAACATATAATAAAACAAAAATAATAATAATGGGATGTGTGCTCGTTTGTATTTGTTTTGTTTGTGGGGATGAGTGCACAGTAGCTTTTATTATCTCTTGGGGTGGGAGTGGCATAGTCTTAGACTTTGAAAACCCCTGCTCTAGGCAAAAGACCTAGTCCATTATTAGTAACAATTATAAAACACTAAGTCGGTCATGGTATGGGACTGTGTCAGTTCCCTTGGCAAAAGTATTTTACAATTCTTTTCTGTGATAGCAGCATTGAAGTGCTTCGAGATCTTAGAGCAACACATACTGCCTTCAAGACATGATCTTTTCCAAGGACATCCATGCGTTTTTCTCCAAGACAATGCAAAATCGCAACAACAGGGTACTGGACTGGCCGGTCTTAGGTATAGTGAAAAGGAATGGTGACATTACAAAGTGGTAAATGCTTTACTGTCCCAACCTTTGTGTTGCAGACCTGAAGAAAATGATGTAAATTAACAAATGAAATTACGTACACAAACATTTCAGACAAAACATAATACAGGTCCTTCTCAAAAAATTAGCATATTGTGATAAAGTTCATTATTTTCTGTAATGTAATGATAAAAATTAAACTTT